>JAHBCN010002100.1:0-99261 GCA_019359885.1 Listronotus oregonensis
TTCCTGATGCAGTATTTGGTATGGACCATGAATTATGCACTGTTCCAAATAAGATCGAAAAAAGTTTACCAAAAGTTTCAGTTACCAGAGGTTTTCAATGCTTGAAAATATTATTTTTGTAGCAGACTATACACAACACATGAGGTTCGTTTGTTATTCAGTAATATTTTACACTATTTTACAGTTTTTGAACCCATCTAGTCCAAAAATACAAATACTCCTTCCATAAGAGCGATTAAGTAAAAAAAGAATAAAATAGTGTACACCATTTTTGGGCCCCAGTTTGAAAAAAGTGGCAACTGAAATTTAAAATTTTGGGGAAAACATATTTTTACTCGATTTTTGGGGCCCGGGGAATATTGTTACAAAAGGTTTTTGGGGGCCAATCACGAATATGAGGTCGACTTTTAAAAAAAACTCTAACCCAAGAGGGCAGATCCCAAATGGCGGGCCCCCAAAAAAAAAAGAAAAAAGGTTTTTTTGTGGTCATTTTTTCAATTTGAAGCCAAAATTTAAAAATTTAAAACCCCAGGATGGTTATTTAAAAAGATGGCGGACCAAAAAAAGGGGGGTAAAAAAATTGAAAAAAAAAATACGGAGAATATGTTTTTAACTGTTTTCCTTTTTTAAATATGAAAAAAAAAAATAAAAAAAAAAAAGATATAAATTAAGGGTAGTTATTTATAACATATAAAGAAAATATAGAGATTTTTTAAAAAAAATATTAATTTAAAAAAAAATAAATTTAAGATATATCATAACGTTATTATTGCAATAAAAAAATATTGATAAAAATAATATATATTTATAAATTTTTAATAAAAAACATTACAATTACTGTACTATTTAAAAAATTTTTTTAAAAAAATTTTTAAAGGCCTTATTACCCACTTTATTATTATACAAAAATCAAAAAGGGGAAATTATAGGATATGTTTTTTTGTAACAAATAATAAAAGGTACCCACGGAACTTAAAATACAAGTGTATTAAAAAAATTTTTAATTTTTTTTTTTTAAATCTAATAAAATTTTTTAACATTCTGTATATTAATTTTACATATTGTTATTACTTGTTCCATAAGATGTACCCCCTTTAAAAAACAAAAAAAAAAAAATTAATAGAAAAATTTTTTTTCAACCATTTTAAACTTTAACTATCCCTTTTAAAAAAAATTTTTATAATTTTTTATATCCCAAAACCCCAAAAATATTTTTTGATTTAAGATTAAAATATAAATTTTTTAGCAAAATTTTATTTCTTTAATTATATATATATATATATATATATATATATATATATATTATATATATATATATATATATATATATATATATATATATATATATATTATATTTTTATATATATATATATATATATATATATATAAAAAAATAAATTTTCTTAGTTTTATTTTTTTTAATTTTAAACCCCCTTTTTTTGGATCCGCCATCAAATTCATATTTTTTTACACTAAAACCTCATATTCGTGATTGATGCCCCAAAAAACCCCAAGTAACAATATTAAGGCCAAAATTCCAGTAAAAATAGGTTTTACCCAAAGACTTAAAATTTCAGTTGCCACTTTTTTATATTGAGGCAGAATTCAAAAAAAATTAAAAAAGTCTCAAAAAGGGCTTCGACAATTTTTTTCAAATTTCATAAGCTTTTTATTAAAAAGCCAATTGAAATTCGGTGAAGCCAAGCGTTCTGTAGCCATTTTTGAAACAGTCTAACTCGTATTATGCCACTGTGCCACGCCCTAAACATATTTGACGCATGCCACATCAAAAACGCCTCAATTCTCAGAATTTTCGAAGTTGTAGGTTACGCCAAAATGGACTCACTCACAAAGTTTTAAAGGAGTGTTTAAAAAGCCGGCACAATGCCTATTACCTCGTTGTTAGGTAAAGACCTACACATAGAATTTTTAACAATAAAACCCGCAGCCTTAAACACCCTGTATCGGTCACTTTACAACACAATAAATGCTGGACTTAAAAAAAGGCAGAAATATTACCTATATACATTATTCACGAAAAATGTGTCACTTGTTGTATTCAAAAGGGAAAAATCAAAGGAGATTCGAGTAACGAATAAAATGATATTCCAATCCTCGCGTATCAACGAATCGTTTGTGTTATAAAAAAAAAAGACCAAGGAAAAATAAAATAATCCGCATTAGTTGTGTCTGTTTGCAGATGCTGGTCACTAATTCCTTTAAGTCTATTCCCCCCCTTAAACCCCTTTTTTTTTTGCCTCCCCTTTTAAAGTGTGTTCTAATTTGCTAAAATGGGGGAAGCATTATGAAAACACCTTTAAATTACCTTGCCTTTTGGCGTTTGTATTTTACACATTATTTATTAGTCAAAACAACTTTCATCTAACATTTCTGTTTTTAAACTATATTTTTTTTTAAATTCCGTTTATTTTAGAAAAAAAAAAAAAATTTTTTTTAATTTGGAAAATGGCTTTTTTTTTAAAATTTTATTTTTTTTAAAACAAGGTTTCTCAATTTAGAATTAACCGGGGTTTTTCGTAATTTTTGTTTAATTTTATTAAGCAACCCTTAATAAAAAAAAATAAGCGTAACACATCTTTTAGTTTGCCCCTAGAAGTCTGCATTTTTACCTGGGCTTTTAGATTTGCTAAGTAGATATTACTTTATATTTTTAATCTTTTCATTGGTTAAGTTAAACTTAACGACTTTCTTAAACAACAATAATTTAATATATTTTTTTGTTTAACTAATTTTTTTTCACCAAAAAAAACACATTATTAAAAAAAATTTTTTTACCCATTTTTCCCAAAAAAAAACCCCAAATTTTTTTATTTTCCATAAAAACATACAAAAAATTTGGCCCCTTTTAAAAATGAAAAAAAAGGAAAAAAAATATTCATTTAAAAGAGATGTTACGATTCCGTTCTTTTTTTCGTTTCTCTGCTTAAATAAAATAATGTTCCCGGAGGGGTTTTTTAATAATTTCGGTAATTTTTGGGGGGGGCCACCCATAAAAAAACAAGAAATTGAGATTTCTTATGGTTTTTTTCTTCATTTTATTTTTTTTTACGGCGCATTTAGGATAAAAAATAGGGGTTTAAATTTTGAAAAAAAAAAATTTAGATGTTTTTTTTTTTTAAAATCAAAAAAAAAAACATTTTTAGGGGTTTTAACAACAACTTTTTTTTTAAAAAACTAAAAAAAAAAAAAAATATATATATATATATATATATATATATATATATATATATATATATATATATATATATATATATATATATATATATATATATATATATATATATATATATATATATATATATATATATATATATATATATATATATATATATATATATATATATATATATAAAAAACAGGGTCCCCGAAAAAGGAGGCCAATCCGCCGGCCACATATAGGGAAAAAAATAATGCGACTTTCGTTATCCCTTTTTTTTAAGGGATATTAATAAAGGGGGTAAAAAGAGAAATATTAAATTTTTTTTTGAAGTTACCCGATTTTTTCCAAAGATTTAAATTAAAAAATTTGGTGTGGGGGGTTTTTTTGGAAACCCCAGAAAACGCCAGGATTCCCAAACCCCAGAGGGCGCCCCCGGGGCGGGAATTGATGTTTAAAAAAAATACCAAAATTTTTTAAACCCGTAAAAAAAAGAAAAAAATTCAATTATCCGTTTAAAAAAAAAAAAGTATTCTTAATAAATGTCGGCCGGGAATTTTTTTTTTATTAGATATCTTAATTTTAAAATCTGGAAATTTTTAACAAGTTAACAAAATAAACGAAAATTTTTTTTTTAAAAAATTAATTTTAAATTAAAACACTATAATAAAAATCATAAAATAAAGCCCTAAATTATTTGTTTCTACGTGACCTCCATTCATTTGTACCCCAAAATACGACCCCTTTTTTTTTAAAAAAGAAAATCTAAGGCTTTGAAAAATATTTGGTTTAACCCCCTAAAATGTTTTTTCAGCTGCAATGTTTTTTTCTTTAAATGATCCTCGTTTAAATCGGAACCATATACACAAAGTTTTCATACCCCCCTAGACTAAAATTCCAAAATGTAAGGTGGGGGGGCCGACCAATCCAGTTTTTTGGGGAAATACTTGATGTAAATAGTTTCAATTTTTTATAGCAAAATGACCGGGGAACACCGTCGAGTTGAAACCACAGATTTTGTCTTAAATTTAGAGGAAAATCATCAAGCAAAGGGGCAGTATTTCTTGTAAAAAAAAGAAATGAATCACCAGTCAAATTCCCGGGGAAATGACGGGCCCCAAAAAGGAAGTTACCCAAAACCCAACCCTGCCCCAAGGCCAGGTTTTAAAATTTACTTGATGATGTGTCTCAACTAGGCCCCCTAGGATTCTCCTCAGCCCATATGTGTGCGTTATGGATATTTGTCATGCCGTTTCTCGGAACGTGGCTTCGTCAAAAAGAATCGCTTTTAAAAAAAATCCACATTTCTGTTATTCATTTAAATAACCATCTACAAAAAAAAATTTTTCCCGGGGGATCGTGGGGAAAAAAAGACTCTTGGGTACTTTTAAGATGAAATGGGTAAAGTTATTGACTCCGTAAAATATTATTTTTTCTCGGTTTTCCCAATATTTCTACTCGTTCAGCCAAAACCCTAGAAAAAATGTTTTTTGATTCTTCGACAATTCTTAAAATTTTTTTTTTCTTTTCTTGCCCTGGTTAAACCGCACGAGGTGGCCGGGAATTTCTGGTTTTTTGGGGAAAGTCTGGGCATAGCCTAGCGGCTAAACAAAAAAATTTGGGGCCACTTTTCCCCAGTTAAGAATTGACGGGGGATTTACTGTTTACAATAATTTTTTAAAACTTACCAAACATCAAAACCATATCCGCCATGTCGGGGGAAAAGGGGACATTTCTTGGTTTTGAGCCTTAAAAGGTTTATAAGTTTTAAAAAAAACACCCAAAAACAAATATGAATTAAAAAAAAGCAGATTTCTTTTAGGAGTAATTAGAAGCTTGTTAAGAGCGTCAGAAGCATTTAAATTTGTCACTTTGACAGTATGTAAAAAGTTACTGGTGCCTGGGGTCAGCCAATTTGTTTAGAAAGAATTACCCAATTTTAAAATTGAGATATCTAATAAACGGATTCTCAGGCCTACATTTACTAAGAATATTTTTTTTCAAGAAAAGATTGGATAAATAAATTTTTTTTCTAAAACTTTATTATAAAATTTTAAAAAAAATTTTAAAATTTTTTAAAAAACGCAATATACCGCAGGTGGCGCCCTCTGCAAGGTAAAAGGAATCCGTGAACGGATTTCAATTTCTCTTCCAAAAAAAACCCCCCCACCAAATTTTAATTTAAAATCTTATGAAACACTCGACTTACTTCAAAAAAACGATTTTATATTTCTCATTTTGACCCCCTGTATATTGAATACCGAGCCCCAATTAAAAAAAGGCATAACGAAAGTCGCATTTTTTTTGGTCCACCCTATATGTGGCCGGCGGATTGGCCTCCTTTTCCGGGGCACCCTGTATATATATATATATATATATATAATTATATATATATATATATATATATATATATATATATAATATATATATATATATATATATATATATATATATATATATATATATATATATATATATATATATATATTTTATATATATATATTTATCTTAATGTTTCTTATTTTTAAAAAAAGAAAATTGAAATTTAACAAAAAAAAAAACCATTTAAAACCTGGTTCTACTTAGTTTTAAATAAGGGGGATTTTTTTCTCGTTAAATTGTAAATTTTCTATTTCTTGTAAAAATGAGAAAAATTAAAATAATTATATTTTTTAAACTGTTAATTTTTTCATGTACTTTTCAAACGACGATATCCTTAACAAGCGAGTAAATGAAAATTTCTTTAAAAACTTATTAATTTATTATTTTTGGCATTTTAAATGACTTAAAAGTCATTTAATTTTCAATTTCTAATAGTTGAGCTATTTTATTATTATAAATGTGCGTGAAAATAAACAGAATGAAAAAAAGTCTGATATCTTAGTTTTTCGATTTTTTTAGAGCCAAAAATAGGGTGTACCATCACTTTCAAATACATACCATGATTTGTTATTATTGAAGGTTGTTTTTTTTTCTTTTGACAGGAATAAAGTTTTAAAAAAATCATATCGTTTCAAAGGTTGTTTTTTATTTAATAATTTATTATTATTTTGTTATTTGTGTATTATTTAATCAATAATGCTTTAAAGCTAAATTTAAACCTTTTTTTTGATCCGACAACGTTGCATAATTTGGTCTTTTACTTAACCTGAATACATAGTGTTTTTTGAATTTTAATTTTATTTTTTTTTATGCAAAAATATTTTTTTTGGTTTTTTATTTTTAATTAACTAAAGAAAACTTTTTTTAATCTGAATTTTTTTTTTTCAAAGGGGGTGGACGTTAAACGACCTTTAAAATAAAAAAAACATCTAACAGTAACGATAATTTTGGTAAGGGGGAAAAAAAGGGGATGAATCGAAAAACAAATTTATAAATAAAAGAAACCCCCTAACAGAAAAAAAAAATTTTAAAAAATATACTTTTTGGCCCCCCCCATAATGCTAGGACTTATTATTGGGTTCTGCAAATTTTTTTTAAATGACTGATAAGGGTTCCATTTTTTATTCGTTATAAATAGGAGTGTAAAGATCTTTTTTGATGAGCTTAATTTTTTATCCGCAAAACTAGTAATTTAATGTATATTTTATTCGCAGGGCACTACAAAAAAATATAACCAATTTTTACGTTTGGGGGTGTATTTGCTATGGGTCCCGGGGGAATGTTTAAAAGTAATTGTGATATTATTGTTTTATCATCTATATTTTAAAATACGTCTTATCATTGTTTAATAAGTTTTATCTATAGAATAATTAAATTGCATTTTTTTATAGAGTGTATTTTAAATAATTTTTTTTCTTATTTTTTAATACAACCCCAAAAATTTTTTAAAGATTTCTAATTTTTTTTGATACATTGCCAAAATAAATTAAAAAAATAAAATAAAATTTTTTTAAAAGATAATATAATTAATATGATTTGTTAATAATTATTATTTCCTTAATTAAAATACCAATGCTGAATTGTTTTTTTTTAAAACACAACCCCAATTACCCTTTTTCATTCTAACTGAATTAAAATTGTTCATTATCTACTGTATTCAAAAATGACCAAAATAATTAGAAAACCACAAGGAGTCCTTTTTTTTAAAAAATATTTTTTTTTTAAAAATTTAACCGCTAAATTTTTTTTTTCTGTGTGCCTGTATATAAATACTAAGATAAAGAGACTTCGGACATGTTCGGCGATTGATCTCTCCCAAGAAATTATCCTTTTAAAAGTGCAAACAGCTTTGTTCTCTCTGTAAAAGTACCAAGCAAACAATTTATAAATGCCAAAAAAAAACGCCCTTTATAAATTCGGGGTTTTGGTGACTGGCAAGAATGCTGCTGTGAGGGGAAAAATTTGTACTTTTAATAACTATTTGGGTTTTTTTTGTTCTTTTTTTGTTTAAAGCTGTTAATATAGATAATTTCTTACAGTAATTTGTTTTTTTTAGAGAATTTGGGGTTAAAAAAATGGACTTTTTTAGTCTAAATTTGTGTATAATAAGAAAAAAAATTATTAAACATCTTGTTTAATAATTATTTTTTTCCTTTCTTGTGGTTGTTTTTTTTTTTTAGCTTTGGCCTTACAAACTAAGTGTCTTAAGGGGAAAAATAATTGCATAGGTTGTATAAAAAAAGGAAAAATTCATTTTTAAATGATTTTTCCCCAGATTTCCCCTTTTTTATATAGAAAAACAGTACATATTTTACTTAAAAAACAGCAGATTATTGTAATCCTTATAGACCCAATTAGTTTTTTTTTAAACTGCTTAATAATTTGCCCATTTTTATTAATATTATTAATTATACCATGTTAATTTATTAAGCAACTATACACATATTAGTTATGATAAGAAAAATTTCTAGGTCCATTTTAAATAAAATGCAGGTTTATCTACAGTGGGTATATTGGTTTTAAATACCCCACAAATAAAGTTTGGCAAAACCTTTTTTAACTAATGATAATTAAACTACCCTTCCCCAAACCCAAACTTTTTTTTTTTGGGGCTTCCTTTTAAAGAAACATTTTTGTTTTTAAGTAATATGCCTACTGGTAAAAAAACCGCGTATACAGCATCACACACATATATTGTAATTGCAAAGGTTGTTATCGGATAATTACTTTGGTTTACTTTTATATATATATATATATATATATATATATATATATATATATATATATATATATATATATATACAGGGGTAAAAAGTATGATGCTCACTATTTTAATGGGCCATAGAGCTCAAAACAAGTCGAAAAAAGAACATATGAGTAAAAAGGTTTTGTTTTTTTAAATACGGCTTTTTTTAAAAAAAAAATTGGCAAACCGCGCCTGTTTTTTTTGAAGCGAGTCACAACTTCGAACGTTTTTTTTGTTTTTTTCATGTTTACACTTTTTTAAGGAGATGTCCATTTAAGTACATATAAATAATAAAAAAATTCTTCCTGCAATTTATTTTGATATTAAATTTAGAAAAACAATTAATTTTTTTTTGGTTTTTTTTTTTAATTAAAAAAAATTTTACTTACCACAAGAATGGGCTTAATATCCATTTTTTAAAAACACAAATTATTATGTTTTAAAAAAAACACTTTTTTGTTTTGTTTTAAAAAACTTTCTCCCCGGCGCATACATTCCGTTTTCATCCTCTTTGGTACACTTGCTATACTTTTGTGTTGAATTTAAAAAAAAATCGGCCCCATTTTTGATTTAAAAACAAACAAAAATATCTTTTTTGGGTCGGGCTTTTTTTTAACAACTGATTTTTGCCAAAGATAGCTCTGTTGCCAATTTTTTTTTTAATTTTTTTTAACCGGGGAAAATTGTTGAAAATTTTTTTTTTTTGTAGACTAAAGAAAAAATTAATTTTTTTTTTCAAATGAATCTACTAATAAGTGATTAAGACAGAAGTAAAAAACTGTCAAGTTTTGACACATATGCCAAAAAACTTTTCGACTTATTTTGAGCCCCCACCTACACACACATATATATATATATATATATATATATATATATATATATATATATATATATATATATAATATATATATATATATATATATCAGTGTGTCCCAAATTGGGGGGAAAAGGGGGGGTCGGGAAACCCGATAGATAGAAAATGGGTTTTAAATGGGAAAAATTTTGGGGGAAAATTTTGGGTTAAAAAATTTTTCCTTTATACGGTTCAAAACTATTCGGGTTTTTTGGGAAATTTTAAAAACCGGAAAGCATTTTCGAAAATCGGCCATTTTTTTTATAAAAATTTTTCAAATCTAAAAAACTTCTTAAAGCAATTTTTTTTTGTAGAATATGCCAAAATTTCAATTTTTATTTTCTTTTCGGTTTTTAAAATCATCATAACTTTATTTTTCATTGGACGCCATATTTTTTCGCAAAAATAGTGCTTTTATTCTGATTTCAAAATTTTATAAATTTATAATTTATGGTTTATAACCTCATTTTTTTAAAAAAAACAAATTTTTCCCCGGGCCAAATCCGGCGAACGCATTTTTTTTAACAATAAAATATTAGTAATTGGCAAAATAGATAAGCTAAGAGATATTTTACAAAAATGGGAACATAGCTATAACGTTAACCCCGTTTTACAACAGGGGCCCCCATAAAAAAAGTAAAGTTGATGAATCATCATCAACTTTATTTTTTTCATGGGGCCTTTTGGATTTTGGGGGTAGTTTTTTTTATTCTTTTTTCAACAATGTATACATGTTATAGTTTAGGGTTTATAACCTCATCCACTTCAAAAAAAATATTTTCTCAGTTGGCCTTGTTCCCGGGGCGAATGTCATCTGGTCATTATCAAGTTAGTGGGTACGTTTTAAAAAATTTTTTAACTTTGAAAATGATTAATTATTTAAAGAAAACTTGATATTTTGCAACGTTATTTCCAAAGCAATAGAAATGTTAATAAACTAAAAAATATTTCGAAATTTTCCTGAAAGGCAACATCCTAAACTAACATACTTTAAAAACGGGGGACAAATTTGCTTAAATTGGAATTTTTTTAAAAACCCGCCTTTAAAAAGTACGTTAAGAAAATCGACAACGAGATGCTACAGTTAACCAACAATTTAAAAAAAAATCCAACATCTTTAGCAGGGTGTGGATAGAGAATTCCACTCACCTAAGTTAACCATTCATGGGTATTAGGACTATTTAAAAAATATCGTTAATATGTTGAGAAATATGGACAACATTTTGAATTTAGGTGTTATTTTACATCTTCTTATTGTTTGTCCACTTTTCATTTTTTTTTTTCCCCTTTTTCAATTAACTTGTTAGGTGTAGTTTTGTTGTAACACGGTATTAACGTTATAGCTATGGTCGCGAAACCCATTTCTGTAAAATATCTGTTTAGTTTTTTCTATTTTGCTAATTACTAATATTTTATTGTTTAAAAAAAAATGACTTTTGGGGAAACAAGGCCAACTGAGAAAATATTTTTTTTTAAAAAAAAATGAGGTTAAAAACTTTTAAATTATAACATGTTATAAAATTTTAAAAAACAGAAAAAAAGCCCCGTTTGGCTGCGAAAAAACCCCAAAATGGCGTCCATATGAAAAAATAAAGTTGATGATGATTCTAAAAAGCCTAAACGTAGAAAATAAAAATTGACTATTTTCATATTCAAAAAAAAAGTTGCTTTGAAGAATTTTTTTCAGATTTGAAAAATTTTCACTTATAAAAAAATATGGCCGATTTTCAAAAATCCCTGTTTCGGGTTTTTTAAAAAAATTTTTAAAAAAAACCCTTTAAAAGATAGAACCAGGGGGAAACGGGATAGCTTACTAACAAAATTGTCCAAAACTTTCCCCATTTAACGATTTTCTATCTATCGTGGTTTCCAAGATCCCCATACATTCCCCACCAATGTGGGACACACTGTATATATATATATATATATATATATATATATATATATATATATATATATATATATATATATATATATATATATATATATATATATATATATATATATATATATATATATATATATATATATATATATATATATATATATATATATATATATATATATATAAAAAAGTGGAAGGGTAGTCTTGACCGACTATTGGGGAATTTTACAAAGATTCAAATTTTGGGGGGATTGGGCCCCGGGGGGGAAAATTTTTTTACTAAACGCCGAGCTTTCGGAAATTTTTTTTCCCTTTTTTTAAAGGGTAAAGTGATTTTTCTTAAAATTTTAAAAAAAATAATTTTATTTTTTAAAAATTTTTAAAAAAGGCTCATAATTTTTAATTTAAATTTTTTTTAACGTTTATACTTTTGGGGTTTTTTCTAGAACATTTTAAAAAAATACTGTTCTCAGTATTTGTACAGTATTTTTCAAGATGTTCTAGAAAACACCAAAATTTAAAATTTAAAAAAAAATTAAATTCAAAAATTATAAGAAGGGGATGAAAAAAAAAAAAAATTGTTTTTTTTTCTTATAATGACTCTACCTTTTGCTTTTCCCCAAAAAAGGAAAAAAAATAATTTCCCAAAAGCTCGGCTTTAAAAAAAGAGTTTTTTTTCCCCCCTAGACCGGTCCCCAAAATTTAGAATTTTATATATATATATATATATATATATATATATATATATATATATATATATATATATATATATATATATATATATATATATATATATATATATATATATATATACCATATTGGAGCTTAATCGCCATATTGGATTCGCCGTATTGGATTTTAGCAACCTACCACCCCGGGTTTTTTTGGGGAAGTCCGTCAAGTGTAATTTAAGCTAAAACCGGGGACCCTATCGGAAAAAAAATTTTTTTATTTTTGAAGGGTTTTTTTTAACGGACATTTCAGTTTTCCCCAGCTTCCGACCGCCATATTAAAGCCACCATGTTGAATTTAAAAATACCACATGGCTTTAAAAAAGGTCTTATTTAGAGAAAATTTGGCCCCCTTTAGTCATATCAATCAATCATTCTAAATTTGAGCGCGCTGATGATCCGTTTGACGTAAAACCCCCAATATATATATATATATATATATATATATATATATATATATATATATATATATATATATATATATATATATATATATATATATATATATATATATATATATATATATATATATATATATATATATATATATATATATTTGCCTAACCTACCTGTTAGGCAATCATTTAAAACTTACTCACTTAACCTATCGCAGCAACTATTTAAAATTTTTTTTACCTGTTAATAGAAAAGGTCAGATAAAGTCGTAGTCGATCAGCAGACCGTAGTTCAGTGCGCACGACAAGCTGTAGGTCCCGTACAGATTTATCTGGGGGAGATAACTAATATAACCCCCTAAAACTGTCGGTCGTTTTTTTTTACATGAATAAAAACCAGCCTAAAAGGGTTTTTTTTTAAAAAAAAACTAAAATGGTATTAAAAAAAAATTATACAAGTTTTTATTAATTCTTCAAAAAAAACAAAAATTAACATTCTATATTCCCCTAAACAATTAAAAAAAGCATCGCCTAATAAAACAGAGTAATTTAAAAAAAAAGGAAATTTTTGCACAAATTTTTAAAATTTAAAAGGCGCTTTTTATCCGTTCGCTCCAAATCGATTTTTTTGGGGAAATTTGAAAGGGTTAAAAACGAAAAAAAAAATTTAAAAAAATTAATTTAATCTATCGATGTACTGTTCATTTAAATTAAAAAATACTTTTAACAGAAAGAAATCTTCCTTTATTTTTAGTTTTATATAAATACCACAAAAAAAACTTATGTAAAATAAGAGCCAAGTTCCTATCCAAAAACCTAAGTTCTGTCCACAATTTTGTTCCGTTTTTTTTGATTGGGGAGGTTTTTAAATGATCGGTCTTATAAATGAATTTTTTTTTTGTTAATAAAAGATTTTTCTCTGCAGGTAGAACCCATCCTTTAGACTAAATATACATACGAAAATTGCTCATTTTACTGTTCCTTAAATCGGGGGTTTGGGGGGAATAGGAAAAAATAATAATTTTTGGAAAAAAAAATTCACCTTTCATTTTAAATTCTACGACAATTAAACCCCCAGAAACTCGGGTTCAATCGGGTTTCAAACTTTTTTAACTCCCCCCCAAATTTTACGATATTATCGTTTTTAGGGCGTTCCGGGAAGAAATGTGCACTTTTCAAATTTTCCCCCCTTTTTTGTGTCCTAAAACCCTTAGTTTTCCAAAAGGGGGGGGTTTTTTATAAGGCCCTTTATCGGCCCCTGAGCGCATTGGGAAAATGCCCTTTTTTTTGTATATACCATCCAAAAAAAAATAACTTTAAGTCATAAACCGTGGTTTTCTAAATCCTGTGACAAAGCCAGCCTTTAAAAAAATTTTAACCCCCAAAAACTGTCTCTGAAACCCTAGTCCCGCAAATCCACAGGCTAGCATCAAAGCAAGAAATCAGTATAATCAAATTATTCTAGAAGCCAAAGACCGTTTTAGCAATCTTAAAAAAGGTAAAGGTTTTTTTTTGCTCGAATGGCAGTAAATCCTTCTGGTCCTTTGTCGACAACTTGGTTAAAAAATTTTGCACAAATTTTTTTCCACCCTTTTTCTCCGAAGATGAAATTGTTTCTACCTCAAAAAAAAAAACCAAACAATTTGCCAAATTCTACCCCGGTCCCCCGGTAATTTTTTCTTTCAACAGTTGCCCCTGTTTCTTATACAATGTCATATGATATCATTTTTAAAGTCTAACAGATCAAGCGTATTTTTTTTCTTAATATTAAAAAATCGTCTGGGCTGGGGGGGATACTAGCAATGGTCTTAAAAAATGTGCTTCCGGGGGCCCCCAAACCCTTTTTTGCCTTTTTTTTAAACTCTTACGAAAAAAGGGTTTTTTTTCCGGTTAGCGGGAAAAACTGCACGTGTGCAACCTAAAAAGGATGCAAGACTCCCCCTTTTTTTCAGACATAAATCTCTTCTTTCTGTTTATTGCAAGTAATGAAAAAATTCTTTTTAATTTCCAAACTTGAAGTATATGGAAAACCACAAGATCTTACATGACATACAGTATGGATATCATCACAATAGACCCAAAAGCTGATCTTTTTTTTCCGTGTCTTGCACAACTGGAAAAAACCCCTTTTTTAATTTTTTGCCCCCGATCATTGCTCTTGACATATCTAAAGCATTGATCAGGTCTGGCATGATGGGCTTCTTAACAAATTTCCCTTTTTAGGGTCTTTCACCCCTTTGCTCTTGGCTCTGGGGGCTCTTTTCTAATCGACGATTCAGTTATTGTAGATGATCATTCCTCCAGCTTCTACCAAATTAATGCTGGGGTCCCCTTTTGGGCTCAGTACTGGGACCTCCTCTGTTTCTTCTGCACATGAACGATCTTCAACTAACCACAATCAACCCAATTATATTTTTTCTGACGATAGTCCCCCCTTTTTTTTAAATTCCATTTCTCAAGCCAGTCAATAAGCCTGATTTGGAAACCAAGCGTAGATCAATGCGGATATCTCTCTCACCAGACTTCAAACTTATTTTGGGGTTGGGGGCCCCAAAAAAACTTGTTCAGTTTAATGCACCAAAGCACAGTCCTCTTCGTTTTCGCAAAAAAAATTGCCAGTGATCATCCGTTACATAAAAACGGCCAAGTTCTGCAAAACAAGAGTCGTTTAATCTTTTTCGGCGTTACTTTTGAGAATAGTCTCAACTCTTCTTTTTTTCCCCCAAAAGGGCCGTCTTGATTCACTACCGGAGCTATGGTTAGGAGAAGAGAGATAATATTAGATCAGTCGAAAATTCTTTATTAGGTGCAAGAAAATTTTAAATTTTAAAAAAATCTAGAAAAAACCCTAGATCTTACCAATCAAAACCATCCTAAACCACCAATTTCCCATAAGTCGTGTTTCTTCTACAAGTCTGTATAACCCCAAACTGGGGTTTAATTCCTGGGGTCATTTCCATTCCCCAAAAAATCCCCCTTTTTTTTCGACATTCTGCAACTTGGGTCCCCATTGTATGAGCCTATTTTTAAGTAGGTGTCCTTTTTGGGGTTTTATGCCCTGTTAGCAACCTTACTGTTATGCGAAGTCTTTTCCTACCATTGCCTGTATAGGTATTTTTTTCTCAAACACTAGAGATTCTGTATCAATACACAAAATGTTAATATTAGGTCTTTTATCCTAGCCGATTTTTAAAAATACTTTTTAATAATGTCCCCTTGCACAAATGGTCTTTTTTATTGTTAGACCTTCTTGTAAACATTTTAAATACCATTATATAAAAAATTAACATGAACCAATTAAAATAATTTCCTTATTTATAAGCCTGACTTATAATATTAAATCAAAATTATAAAAGTAAATTTTATTTATTGGAAATCTTTTATAAACAGAAAATATCATTTAATAATTTTCTTTTAATATACGTATCTTGTTTGTTGCGAATAAATAACTACTTTTCTGTGTTGGTTTACACAAACGGAGCGCGGAGCATTTTGTACCTTTCTTTTCGTTACGAGAGAGTAATTTCGTGCATACTTTTAAGTATTAGTGTTTTATGCCTTGTTTAAGTTTAATATTACTTGCATAGTCAACAAGTATGGGAAGTGTTTTCTTTTTATTGTTTCCTTGAGATAAACCAAAACTATTAATACGTTGGTCAATATTTAAACGACACTACATATACATTGTGACTAGTGATGTTCTATCTCAAAATAATTTAAAATTACACTAGAAAACTATTTAGTAGACATTATTTTAACTCTTTTACCAAAATCATACACAAACCTTATCTACGCGGCCCAGTGTCGCACTAAACAATAAACAAAACAAAAGTATTACCCGCGCAATGCAAGTTGAAACACGTCAACTATCGTTTGAAGGTCCCGCGCACCGACACCGATTAAGTAAGAAAATAAAGGCCTATCCGTATCCGCGGATCTTGACACCAAATATCCGTATTGGGATCCGTATCTGCGAATATACATTTTTAACGATCCTGCACATCACTAATTGTGACACTTATAAAAATGCCACGACAGGAATTTTAGTAAAAAGGTATTTGCACTGTATTGTAATAAATGGAGTCGCTCCGCTCAACACAGCCCTACTCCTACCTTGGACTAAGAAGATCTTTTGTGGATACCCTACATTAGTTGATCCCCTCAATTCCCGAACTTTTCGCGAAGTTAGAAATGTTTCAGGGGACAAGTTTTTTAACATTTTCGGGCATTAAAAATGCTTCTTATATATATTTTAGCCTTTGGGTGTTGATTTCATGCATTCGCATAGGAATTATTCTCTTAATCTCTCATAAAACCTACAGCGTTCAATGTCAGTGTTTCCTATCTTTTTAAGGTGATATATCAGAAAGCCGTGTCTTGCAGGAAGGTAGTAACTATCCCGAGTTCAATTTTTAGAAGCTCTAATAGCTTTTTTGTATACTTGGACAATTCTGAGATAAATCTCTTCGTCTGTCTTTGGCCTAAAGCGTTATTCCAGTTAGTCTCTTTCTGCCTCTTTTTCCATTCCCTGAGTTCTTTCAATAGGTGACCTTTAGTTATGCCGCAGTCCTGGCACCTATATTAAAGAAGCTCTGTTCTTTGTGGCAAGTTGATTTAAAGATTGTCAGCATTCCCAGATAAGCGTTGATTCAAAGCAGCAAGAAGCTAAATCCCTTAAGGTGGCCTGACTGTCCGATAGGGTGTAGATACTTGCTCCCTGTAGGCTCTTCTTGGCACATTCGGTTACAGAGATATAGTTTTTAAATATTTCAGCTTGAAAGATGGTGGAAGATTTTTAGAGTTGGAAGTCTGCATTTAGTCCGTACCTTTTCCCTTAATCCGTATGTATACCAAATCGGACCACGTTTTAATTGATATCTTTTCTCCTATAGCTTGGCGGCTGTAAATTTTCACTTTTGACGAAAAGGTTCTAGCCTTATTTTTTTTATCCCCTTAAGCGAAAATGAAATTAGATAATAAAAAATATTAAATTTTTTAAAATTTTCCAAAAATTTTTTTTAAAATTTTTTTTAACTTTTTACGTCAAAATAAAAAAATCTTTTAATTATCAAATTAATAATTATATATATATAATTATAAAATAATATATATTTTAAAAATATATATATATATATATATATATATATATAAAAAAAATTATATTAATTAAAGTCGTGGTAAAGGTTTAATCTAAACATTCATCGCTTTTTAGCTTAAAACAAAAGTTCGATTGTAATAATAAATATTATTTTTTTTTTAAATAATTTTATAAATTTGTTTAAATTATAAAATTATTTTTTAAAAAAATTTTTATTTTGGGGGGGGCCACAAATTGTAAATCTAAATGAATTAAAATATGTTTGTGTTTCTGACTAACTGCCCATATATGTAAATTATTTATTTTAGCGGTCTTTGCTAAATAAATGGTGTGGTTGTGGTTAGAGTTTAAAAAGTTATGGTAATTTAATTAGCGGCAAGCAAACTTTGTGGTTAGGTTATTGTATTTTTAAAAGCCTTTTGTAAAAGTATATTTTTGAGAGTTTTCAATATTATGCCTTTAAAATATGCGAAAAGTGATTAAAATTTTTATTAAGTAGCTTGAATGAAAAGTTTTAAACAATCAATTTACCGAGTATCAAAATATTTGGTAATAGGATTTTTAAAGGTACGCACAGCGCAAGCGCGTCTGCCATGTTAAAAAGGCGGCATTATGAAAGCGGGTTTTTAAAAAGGTAGGAAAAAGTTTTTACCTCAAAGCATAGAATTAAACAAAAAAAATTATTTTTTTTTTGTGCATCCTACCGTAGAAACCCACAATTTGTTCAGTTACGACGATGGTTAAGTGCCCCGGTCGTCCCCAAGGGAAAAAAAACCCAACAATTAAAAAAAGGGTTGGATAATAATAATTTGGATGTCAAGTAAATCGGTATTCTACTTGTCATGGAATAAGTAAAAGTTATTAAAAAAAAAAAAAAAATCCTCTTTCTATTTTTTAAAATGGGGTTATAGTGACTTTTCCCCAAAGACAAAATTTATTATTTGAGGTTATTGCGTGAGCTATTATATATATATATATATATATATATATATATATATATATATATATATATATATATATATATATATATATATATATATATATATATATATATATATATATATATATATATATATATATATATATATATATATATATAAAAAATTTAAAACACATTAGGTTCCCCCAAACTTATTGTCGCTTTCAAACTATTACATCATATGAAATTAGGTTTGAAAATTTCCGCTGATACTCGCGACCAAGGGGGGGACAGGGGGGCCGTGGCCCCCCCCACTAGTCTGAAAAATATTACTGTATTTAAAATATAAAAAAATTTTTATTTGATAAGGTTCGATTTAAAAATTACACGCGAACGCCCTTTCGAAAATGAGTATGGGAAAATCAAAATTAAGATCCACAATACCCAAAAAACTTTAAAAAAAATTTTTGGGTTTTATTTGTGGAACGGGGAAATTTGCCGCAAATTGTTTTTAAGTACTGTGATAAACAATTTTTTAAAAAAATTTTACCTTATGAAAGAAAAAATGATTTTATAATAAATAATATATGATGTACTCGGTTTGTTATTATTTCAAAAATTTACCAAACATTCCTAAGAATTTATTCTTATTAATTTATTTTAATTAATTTTTTTTTAAAAACAATGTATTAATATTGATTTATTGTTATTCATAGTTTTATTTACTTCATTATTATTATTATTATTATTATTATTATTATTATTATGATTTCAAGCCACACGGCTTTGCACCCCCTCAAGGGGAAAAATTCACTACCCCCGACATCTTCAGATATAAAAGGGGTTTACCCCCTGGGGAACCCCCCTTTTCCCTGTTGTCGGGCTCTAGGTGACGTTATGTTCTGCTGAAAATTCCCCCCAAAATTTCCCCCGGGCAGTCCCAGCGGTCGAAGTAGCACTCCTTTTTTCATACCTTTTTTACAGATGTTCACCGGGCCCCCAGTCCCTTGATGTTTTGAAAAAGGGCTTTGGTAAAGCCAGGGTTGGGGTAAAATAAGGGGGGTCTTTGGACGTTATTCTTCCCCCCCTGTCTTCTTATTTGTGTTTCTAGGTTTCTGTACTTGGCAATTTTTTCATTGTATTTCCCCCGTAAGTTGTTGTTTTTTCGGGATAGCGACATCGATCAGTGTTGTTTTCCTTCCAATTTTTTTCCACCAATCAATATCTGGTCTTTTGAGCAACAGTTTGGTCTGTAAGTACAGTTCACCCAGTACAACTTAAATTGTTGTTTTCGAGAATAGGTTCGGGGGTGTACTTATAGTAAGGCAATTTTGCAGCCTGAAAAAAACTTTAGCTTCTTGCCAATTGTTGATGGAGTATCTTGGCTGCTGAATCGTGTCTTTCCTTATACTCTGATGCTGAAAAAGCTTGGCAACCCCCCGTTATATGCTGGATTGTTCCGATGTTTGACATCCATATCTGCATCGATCGTTCTCAAAAACGGGTCTCTAACGATATGCTTTAGATAGTTTTTCGTTGGAATAACCTGGTCCTGTATGGGCCAATAAGGGCCTTCAGCTCTGGGAACATTTCCCCCCGAAGTCAGCCAGTAGTTCGACGCGAACTTGTCGAATTTTCCTGGGTGACCTCTTGGGGGGGTGCCCGTCCATGAAGAGGCTTCTCCAACCAGGCTTGCAGCTTCTCCTGGTCGGTTTGATGGTGTCTGCGCATTTCACGATCCATCAGTCGCAACGGTGTTGAATCGGGGGGTCCGCATATTGCTTGGTGTATGGGGGGAAAAAATTTTTCCAGTCTATGGAAATAACTACGAAAAATTTAGGGGTTTGTTCCCCAATTGCTTACCATATCCACCAATCCTCTTCCGCCTAGATATCGTGGAAGCGTTGTTCGTTCAGTTGCACTACGAGGGTGATGTTTGTGTGCCTTTTTTAAGGGTGTTCTAATCTTTCTTGTAGCTTATCGATGTGGGGTTTTCTCCATTCCACAATTCCAAATGGTAAGTGAGTGGGGGGCGTATGTGTTAAGCGCCTTAAAAAAATTTTTTTTCTATTTGTTAGTTTTCGACACCTTTCTTACCCTTCTGATAAACTCGTTTGTTAGTTCGTCCTTCATTGTTCGCTGGTGGGTTTTTTGCGCCTGTTTCATTCCCAGGTACTTATAGGTCTCTTCGGCCTCCATTGCCGCGATGTTCTGACCGTCTTTTTTTAAAAAACCCCCGGTTTATCTTCCCCCTAACTATGTTTAGGACCATTTTTCAAGCCCAAAACCCCATATCTCCGGAGAACTCCCCGACGATTTTGAGCTTTTTCTCGCTGTTTTTTTGTAGCTCCCATCAGTTTAAGGTCATCCATATACAGCAGATGATTCGGGCCTTTTTACATCTTCGTTGTTTTTCCCCAATGCTAAAGCCATACTTAGTTGATTAAAACGGCGTGGGGTGGGTTCATTGCAAGGCAGAACCACAAGGGGGTTTTAAGAATCACCCTGAAATATACCCCTTCGTATTGGAATAGTGCCAGTTTCGATGTTGTCGCTGGAGGGCACTTGCAGTTGGATTTTAGTTCTCCACTTTAAACCCGGGTGTTTTCAAAAAAAGGCACAATATAATTATCGACCTTATATATCCTCTATAACCCAAGCCACTCATGGGACTGAATCGAAGGCCTTCTTGTAGTCTACGTGGGGGGGGGAAAAAAAGGTTTTACGACCAGTGGGGGCCGGTTACAGACGACAGAGTCGATAATAAGCTGCTCCTTGCAACCCATTGCACCTTTGGCACATCCCCCTTTCTGAGTTGCAATGATGTCGTTTTTCCCAGTGGGGGTTGGATACGTTGTGTAAGGCAAGATGTGATCACCTTGTAAAAAAGTGGGAAGGCAAGTGATTGGCCGATACCCCTTGTTGGGTCCAGTGTATTATGCTGATCCTTTGGTAGGAATATGTAACTCCGTGTGTCAGAAATAATGGCATTTTTGTGGATTAAGCAAAACATCATTAAAAGAAAGCCAGTTGATGGTGTGTGCACCAAAACCCCTTTTAAACCAAAATTCCCCACCCCGTCAGGACAGGCGCCTTCCAATTGTGGAGTCCTTTAATAATGCAAGATATTTCTTCGGTGGGGAAAAGGCATGAATTGCATCTGTCTGTATTCCTGGCAGGTTTTTTGTTCTTTTTTTTTCCCAGCTAGCATCGATATTACAGGGGGCGGGGGGGGCTAGTTGGCCTTTCCAAAACTCTATCTGTTTTTAAAAAGGATATCTGTTATCTGTCTCATCAGATGAGGTTTTTTTCCCCATAAAAAAACCCTTTCCGCCCGCTCGAATAGCGCATTGTCTTGTTTTCGGTTGTTGCTGGCTCTATATCTCCTTAACCGTCCTGCGAACACGGACAGTTTCTTTTTCAGTTCAAGACATTGTTGGGCAGTAATTTCCTTTTGGGTCCTGTCCTAGTGGTACTGGGTTGACTCAAATTTCCCCTTTTACTCGTTTTTGAAAACCCCCGGTTTACACCCCAAAAACTCCGAACGGGCCCCCTTTTTTTTAAATGGTTCGATCTTTTTTTAAACCCCCTTTCCCCCATGAGGGCGTTTTTTAGCTTGAATTTGGGCCCTTTTGTCTCGTTTATTTTAACTTTTGTTCAAGTCGCGGCCGCGGGACAATAGATTGCTTTTAAAAACCCCCAAGCGGGAATCAAATTTTATTATTATTTTTTAGAAAGATCCGACAGTTTTTTCCCCCCGGCCCGCCCGGGAATATCAAAGGCCCCTTAATATAAACCCCTTTTTCCCCCCTTTTTTTTTTAGGGGGTCTTCGGCCAAATTCTTTTTTTCGAAAAAAAAACCCCGGACCGGGGTTTCTGCACCCCCACCAGTTTTGGGGAAAATGTTACGGGGAATACACCCAGTCCCCAAAAATTTTTTTTTACCCCCAAAAAACCCCCCCAACCCGGGGAAAAAAAACCCCCATACCCCGGGTAGACCTTTTCCAATTCGCCCAAAAACCCCCCTTTTGGTTTTTTTCCTTCCCCTTTTTTCGTTTTTTTGTTTTGGGGGGAACC
This sequence comes from Listronotus oregonensis, assembly GCA_019359885.1. Lineage (NCBI taxonomy): Eukaryota > Metazoa > Arthropoda > Insecta > Coleoptera > Curculionidae > Listronotus > Listronotus oregonensis. The sequence continues at coordinate 22,265 of JAHBCN010002100.1, forward strand.
CCAATCACAAAAAAGTTATTCCTTTTTTTTAAGGGGAAAAAAGATATCGGGGTTTTTTTTGGGGCGAATTTGATGCGTATTGGGGGGAAAGCATAATTCCAATATATGCGACAGTTGTCTTTTCCCCCTACTGCCTCGATATCGCGTTGAGCAAATGGGAAAATTGCTGTTTCGTCAATGCCGTAATAATGTCTGAGGTGATAATAAAGTACCCGAAGCGCATCGTTATTGGTGGATGAAACCCTTTTCGCCACTGGAGGGGCTGAAAAAAAAGTGCATTAGTGTTTCGGGTTGCTGTCGACAAGCTCAAAAAAGCAGTAAAAAGGAATTTTAAGAAAACTGGTTCCCCGGTATACCAACGTGTTTATCACCCCATCCTGGCATGTAAAAAGGAAACCTTCGGTCTCAGACTTGAGCTCAGCAGATTTCAAAAACCCAAAGGGGGAGTTTGAGATAGGGGGAGTCTTTCTATGTTTCGGTAAAACCCCTCCGTGTTGCGGCCTATTAATGTGATCTTCTAAAAGCATCTGCTGTTCTGCTTTTTTAAATTTTAGTTCTTACGGCTTTAGACTCAACCTTAAAGTGACTGGTCGTCGTTTGGATCTATTGCAAATCCGAGACCGAATTTTTCCGCTGCTCGCTCCGCTGCCTTAAATAGAAACGCTCCAACATTAGCTGTTTCGGGGCTCTTACTAGTTGCATCAGCGGATCAGTACTATTGGCAACTTGACAAGCAAGACTCAAAACCAGTCGATTTTTCCTTTAAAACAAAAACGACCTCCCTGGTGGCGTGGGAGGTAAATACGGATGTTGATGAGCGCGGGGGGATGCTGCGGTGAAGATGCATCTTTTTTTGGTCTGAGGGGCCAAAATGCCCAGTTCCCCCGGTCCTTTTCCCTAAAAAAAGGGGAAAAACAATACGGCCTGCTAGCATGTTGGTAGCAAGGACCTTATTTTTTCCCCGGTAGTTCGGATTCCCAAATTTTTCCAAAAGTCCCCCGAAAATTCCTCTAAGCCCCCGGTTTTCCCGGCCCCTCCCTCTTGAGTCCGGTTTTGGTCTACCTAAATATCGATAATTCTCGTTGTTTTGTAGAGGGGGATTATTATTATTATTATTATTATTATTATTATTATTATTATTATTATTATTTCAAACAGGGCCCTTTCCTCCCTCAAAAAGGGGAAATTCACTCATCCCAGATATCTTCAGATATAAAAAGGTTAGCCCCGGGTGGAAACCTTTCCATGTTTTCGGGCTCTAGGTTCTCTTAGGTTCTGCTCTATTCCCCAAAAATTTTTCCCCGGCAGCCCCAGCGGCCCAAAATAGTTTTTGGTATAATGAAAAGTTGTTGATAAAATTATAGGTATCGTTTGGACGCTATTTATTCCTCACTGTCCTCCCAACTTTATCTACCATTACAATATCTGGTATATTGTAAAAAATTTGGTCTGTAAGTACCCCTTCTGTCCCATTACAATTTAAATTCATTGTTTTCGAGAAGAGGTTCCGGGTATACCTTTTAAAGGGGAATTTTTTTTTCTGGAAAAAAATTTAGCTTCTCTGCCAATTGTTTTTGAATATCTTGGCTTTTTGAATCGTGTCTTTCCTTATACTCTCATGCCCAAATGTTGGGGAAACCCCCCCTTTTATGCTGGGTTTTTATTTTTTCATCCATATCTCTCGATCTTCTCTATAGACGGGTCTTTTGATATGATTCAGATAGTTTTTCGTCGGAATAAAACCGGTCCTGTATAGCCAATAAGAAGCCTTCAGTCTCTGAAACCCCCTTTTTTCCCCGTCAGCCAGTAGTTCGACGCGAACTTGTCGACATTTTTTCCGGCTGACCTCATAGGGGGGGCGTCCGGAAAAGGTTCTCCAACCAGGCTTTTTAGCTTCTCCCGGTCTGTTTTGATGGTATCTGCGCATTATTATTATTATTATTATTATCTCGGCACCCACACTAGCTTTGCCCTGCGCACGCCTATGCTCGCGACAAGCAGCTAGAGCGTTTCCATCGCAAAACCAATACACATAAACAATATCACCGTATTTTTTTTTACTGAACTCCATTTTCTTCTGATTTTTCCAATAACAGATTAACAAATGTCTAACTTTTGACAAAGGTTAAACTTGATTTCATATATTATAATAGTTTAAAAGTGGAAAATCTTGGGGAAAGAAGGAAAATTTCCAAAAAAAAAATTCTTGGTTTTTTTTTCGGAATTAAAAAAAATATTCGGGTTTTCATTTTTCCCCCCCTACTTACCAATCACCCTGTATATATATATATATATATATATATATATATATATATATATATATATATATATATATAATAATATATATATATATATATATATATATATATATATATATATATATATATATATATATATATATAAAATATATATATATATATATATATATATATATATATATATATATATATATATATATATATATATAAAATATATATATATAATATATAAAAAATATATATATATATATATATATATATATATATATATATATATATATATATATATATATATATATATATATATATATATATATATATATATATATATATATATATATATATATATATATATATATATATATATATATATATATATATATATATATATATATATATATTACCTATAACTAGTTTTCTTTTTTACGCAACGAATATGGTCTGAATATTCAGTTGTAGGACTACAGTTTTAAAATAAATAACAATTTTTTAAAACAAACAAACTTCATAATATGAAAACAAAATATAAATTAAAATGGTCAAACAAATAAGTCTTTTTTTGAACTATGTATTATTTAATTATAGGTAAAACCCTGTACTAACATTTTTCTTCGGACCCTTTTTGTGCAAAATCATTAATTATATTATTAAAATTTACGATTACATTTTTTTAAAAATTAATCGTAAATTTTTCGACTCAGCCTTTGCGTAAATACACCCCTAAAAATGATAATATATGGAATACCAATTTTTAAAAACCTAAAAACCTAACATCTTAAAATGTGTGCTAATGTTGATTGGTATTCCAAGTTTAAATAAATTAAGTTTTAATATCTATATTAATAATGGCCACTTTCTTATTTTAAATAAAACAGCTACTAAAGATATAAACCTAATTAAATTTAAATTCTATAAAAATTCCGATTTAAAAATAATCGTTTTCGTAAAAAAAGAAGTTTCACAAATTCCAGCTTCTCAAAACTAATGAAGTTTTATTTAACTAATGATACAAAAACAGGAAAGAAAGTTTTAAAAGATTTGCCATTGCTACTTAAATTTGGTATTCTAAAACTTTGCAAACTTTATTGGAAAACTGTTAAATTTTAGAATAAATGTAAATTTAAAATTGTACATTTTTGTGTTTATTAATTTAGTTTTTGTTGTAAAAAATACGTATAAGCACACAAAAAGTTTTTTTTTCATCAGTTGTTACACAGTACATATATTTTTCCTTTATTAGTACCTAAAACTCCAAGTTTGTATGGTAAGAAGAGTTTGTTAAATTTGTATTGTACTTAGTTTTATATAATATATATATATATATATATATATATATATATATATATATATATATATATATATATATATATATATATATATATATATATATATATATAAATTTTTTTTTATTCGTGGGAATAGGTTAATAAAGCAAATGGTGAAGGTTTATTGTAACGTTTCGCACATTATTTTTGTGCTTTGTCAAGCGTAAGTATCTAAAAAATAGAATTAAAAAAAAAAAACAAATTTGGGGAAACAGGACATCACAAAAATTTTTTAAAAAGGGGGTTGAAAAAGATTAGTGTAAAAAAAGGAAACGAATTACAATTTTAAAATCAACTTTAAAAAAAAGTTCTAACTTAACACAAAATCAGGTACATAATAAAATTAATTTAAACAGGATGCCTCCTTTGGGGAGTTCTGATACATTTTTATAACTAAAATAATTTTAAATCTATGTCCGTTTGATTTTTTTTTTATTTTATTGATATTTTTTTAAATAAAGAAACCAAAAGGCTTTTTTTTGCATATTTTTTTTTGGGATATGCTGTATACAGGGAAGTGGTCGCTGTTATAAATACTGTTTATACAGTGTGATAAGGTATTAATATTTGATTGTAAAATATTTATGGATTTATTAAGTTAAAATAGATTTGACTAAGATTGTTAATATTTTTTTCTTTTTTTATTTCGATCATTTCTTTGATTGTTAGTTTTTTGTAATTAGAATCTTGTGACAGTATTTTAGTTTCTTTAAAATTAAATTCATGCTTTGTTTGAGATTCGTGTTTATGTAGGGCAGTTGAAGCATTTTTGGTATATTTTTGTCCGTTTAGTCTATTTTCTAACCATTGTGTCGTCATTCCAATATATTTTTTAGGACAATTTAGGCATGGAATGGAGTAAATTAGGTTTGACTTATGTAAGTTGCTGTGGCTCAAAAATACATGTTTTTCTTTACAAACTAATTTTCAGATTTTCATTGCGTTTAATACTAGAAACCTTTTTACTAACGTATTTTTTTAAATACTGAACTGGAATTTATAACACATTTTATAAAGCTTTATCCAATAAAAGATTATATTAAACACATGAACTAAAACATAAATTAAAACAAGTTATTTCTATTGGGGTTCATACATCAAAAATGAGTACTTCCCCAAACACGTTCAAGAAACTTTGTCTGTATTTTAATCGATTCATTAAAATCTCAAAACCCAATTTAAAAGTATAACTAATTAAAAAAATTAGATTTTTTAAGGTTAATTAACTTTGATTCTTTAAAATACCAAGAGCCCATAAATAATCCGATTTTACGATTGTTCTAATGCAGACACACATTTGTCGGAAATACTGGATTTTTGGCAAAATTTAATTGGTTTTGTTATCATACAAATTTGTTAGAAAATTATTTGGAAAATTTAACAATGGTATTATTAACGTACACAAACAAACGAGACTAAATCCTCTTTGACAATTTTGAAACTACTCCGATTTAGAATCAATCCGCCTGCATTAGGTATAATTTTAATATGCCCAACGGCAGTAATTCGCTAGCATATATCTTATCTTTGAACAACAAAATTTGGTTATTTGTAATAATTGAAACATTTCACTGGTCATTAGTCAATTTAAAACTCATTTATACTAGATAAAACGTAATCCGGATTGTAACTTTTACATTAAAATAAAATAGTTATAAGTAGTAATTTAGTACAGTATTTACGCCGTTATTCTTAGGCGTTACTAATGAATGAGCTTTCCTAGGGTAGGAGAGCGTCCACAAAAAGATAAACGTTTCAAATAGGTTTAGGTTAGGTTTAGGTTTAAAGTGACTGGACATTTTACGCCCTCCACTGCGACCGCTCGGTCTATTGTGGCTCACACCTTTTTATATTCCTCCCAATAGTATCAGACTTCTAATGAATCCGATATTAGATTGGGAGAGGGAGTTCTTACATCTTCTCTTACTTGTGTCGCTACCGGACACGAGCACAATCACATGGCACAGGACACATGGTGTCCCTGTCTCCTGGAAAGTATGACGAGCAGACGATTAGATCCGTCATGCCCTCCTCTCCCAGTCTAGTGACGTGGGTAGCCATCAGCTCCTTGTTACAGAAACCAGATGTTCCTTCCGAGGCCGTATCTCCGGCCTTTCCCTATGAAGACAGTACTATCCGCTTTCTGTTTAAAGCCAGGGAACCCTTTTTTCCTATAAAAACGGTTCTGTCTGCCTGTTGTTTGGATTAAGGGATCCCTTCCTAAGTACCTGATTGTTTGGGATGGATTAGCCCTTTCCCGAAAAACAGGCGCATGTGACTTCAGGGGCACCTTTCGAAACGGATTCACCTGTTTCGGTAGGCGCACCTTTGTCTGCTTGTGACCTTGGGAGGCATCTCTCGAAACGGATTTATCTGTTTCGGTCAGCGCACCTTTGTCACTTTTTTCCTATGGAAGCGGTTCTATCCGCTTTCGGTTTGGAGCTAGGCAAGTAATAGTTCTCCACGGCAGAGCCCCGCATTATCGCAGCAAAGCTAGATACTCTAAGAGGTCGCCCTGTATCTTAGAGGCACCGTTGGAGACACCTTTTTAAGGCACAGGATGTTGTTCATTCATCAGCATACGCTAGCCAAAAGAGTTGCCGATAACCAGCAACTCTAGCGCATGTTCCAAAAGATCCTACTGGGCCCAACCACGACAACGACGTGCGAACACAGCGGTGGGTTTCAGATAAGGCCACCATACAGTACAGCCTCTTTAATCCGAACAATTAGTTGCAAGTGGTGTGTCCGTATTAGTAAAAGTAGTAAAAAGTAGGCTTAAAATGCGAAAGGGCATTACATACATAACATATGGGATATATGTATATGTATGTGTTATATTCATATCCAACACATCACATCCGGCTTTATTCGGCTTATTACCTCGGACTTTTTTTGCAAACTTAAAGTTTTGTGCTTTCTCTTAGACAGTCTTTTGTACACTATGCTACACGCTAAATATAACTTAATATTATGTCACCACTACAGCAGGCTAACGGAATAAGTTAATAGAGAACACTGACCTTCTCTGGCTAGAGCAATCTAACAGGTTTCACCTAGAAAATCGAAAAGTGCGACCGCATTATCGGAGTTCGTTTGGATTATTATTAAGGCTATTGCGTGTCCGGATTACTGGATGTGTGGATTAGCATGTGTCTGGATTAAAGAGGTTGTAATCTATTAATACTCACTGGTTTAATGATAATGGTCCTAAAACAATTTTTAGAAAAATTTGATGGGTTTTGTAGATATTTCGTTAAATTTTAATAGGAAAACTACCAACAATTAACAAAAATTTTAAAAAATCGTAAAAATATGTAGTTCGATTTCTGATTTGGTTTATTTATTATTTGTATGCCTTAATAGGGTTTTTTTAAACGTTTTATTTGACGGTTGTTTTTTAGTGTTTTTCAATACGCATCTATTGCATTTTGGAGCAAGTGAAGCTTTATATCAGTAACTTATGTCTGAAGAAAGCTTGCAAAACACAATTTTCTTTTTAACGCTCAAATGAAATAAGTAGCTTCCTTAAACGTTATAGTCCAAGGTAGCAGCCACCTTCACTACCCTGAGAGGTTTAAAGCTACAATTTTCTGTATAAAAATATATTAGGAGTTTAATAAAAAAAATTAATCTGTGGCAGGGTTGATGCGGTTACAAACCTGTTTGTTCAGGCCTAAAACTTTTTTCTTTTTTTTTACAAAAAATAGGACATTTTTATACATAGTTTTTTTATTACGGAAAAGTATGAATGCTAAAATTTTAAAATAATTCTAGGTTAGTGTCGAGTGTTTGTACTATATCATGGTAAAAATTTAAGTTCCTAGTGTAAAAACTTACAGAAATATGAATTTTTGCATTTAGTAGTAAATTTTCATAAATAAAAAACATATCAGAAAAATTTTGCACAATTTGTAAGATCATTTGCCAGTGCCTTTCCAAAGAATTTTTTTTCACGGTACTTAGAAATAGGTGAAAAACATGTTTAACAATAAAATACACATTTTTGCCAAAGAATCTCGATTTTGCATCTATTCAAATTCAAGTAGAAGGCTTCAGCAATAGTGTCGTTTTTGCCACCTAATAAAATCTACAAGGCTTGTTAATTTTTTTTTTAAAGAGCAAAAATTTACGATCAAATTTGACACTTTTAATGGAAAACTTTAAATTATAAGTCAACTGTAACCTAAAAAATTCATGTTTAATTAGACAACTTCTAAAAAAATCAGCAAACTTCTAAAAAAAACCTCAAATATACGGTATCACGGCTCTGTTTTAGAGCGTCCCGAGTAAAAATGTGCTGTTTTTAAATTTTCTTCTTTACTTGTGTCCTAAAACCTACTTACATATCAAAGTTTCTACAACCTCGGAAAGTGCCTCATAATTTTGATGAAAATAAGTCAGTGTCAGTCAGTTAGTCAGTAACTTAGTAGTAGATCTGTTGACATAACATTTTAAATTTTTTTACAGGTAAAAAGAATATTTATGTGAATTTACATATGTAATTTCATAACTTTATGTGGAACGAGACCGAAGTTATGATAAGGGGAAAATATACTGAAACGTTTGGTGTGAAATACACACATTTATGCTTTAGGCCCGAACTTGGTCTAACGCACTAGATAGTTTATTGGGCAGTTCATTAACTTAAAATATTATTTTGTCATTAGGATAAATTTCTGCAGTTTAATATTGGTAAAGAAGTTGATGATAAAACCCTAATTTGTAAATTTTTCTGACGTAACGGGATCTAAATGCAAACATGTTACAAAATTATAGCAAAACGACGCATTAGCGACCATTTTCGCAAGAGATAAATTATTCGTTTAAGTGTAAACCAGTCGGCAATATTTCTTCTAAATATCGATAAACCCTCCATATCCATTTCCGTTCCAGCTTTGGTGAATTTCCTATTTTATTGTCGCTAAATATGAATTTAAAACAGAATTTTTCTACACGCGCGATCGGCCTTAAGATTCCGTTCTGATCGTCGTTTCTAAAACGGTTTTCTTTAGAAAATCGGGAAGGAATGTTGGTCATCGAGCATTCAGTTGATCCACTGCCTGTTTTCTCAGGCGCTGCTTGAAATTTAGGGAACAGACATTAAAAGTTAATCGGGCAGCAATATACCCGAATAGTTTTAAGATTCCCAAGTAAAATTTAATTATGCTTTTTAATAAACTGCCCCAATAGCAAACTTAATTGTTTTACTAACAAATTAACAAAGTTTGTAGATTGCTTTAATGTTTGCGCAACGTTTTACTTATTGACGAGAAAAGAACATTTTTGCGTAGAAGGTGAAGTAGACACAATTTTAAACGGCACAAAAAACCGACGGGTGAAGATTTTCAAGTAAAATTCAATTATACTTTTTAATAAAATGCCCAAAAGCCAAGTAAATTATTTTAATAGCGAGTTAACAAAGTTGCAAGCTGTTAAAGAAATTAAGGCAAACTTTATACTGATTCTCTTTTTGTTTTTCTAGATACTAAAGAGAAAGAAATTTCAAGGTAATTTTCAGAAAGTGTTGAAAGAAATATTTTAGTTTTATAGTTACGGTGTTATTAGGACAAGTTCTTTACATAATTAAAAGAAAGGGAATAATATTTTTCCTACTTAAATCGTTAAGAAAATGATAATAATAAAGTTTTTTTAATATATTTTTTTGGGTTTAACCTCACTGTTTTAAGTAGAAACACAATTAAAAAAATTAAACAGAAAAAAACCCTCTTTGTTCAGACTTTTATTTGTTAAGGGGTAGGGGGGAGGTACGTTTTTAAACTTTTTTTGTTTTTTTTTAAATTTGATTTTATGAATAAAAAGCGTTTAAAGAAAATTGTAAAGCGGTAAGCAAGGTAAGCCGCTAAAACTCGCTTAAAAACGTTCATAACTTTAAGACGTTTTTCCTATAAGTCACGTTTTCAAAGTTGGTGCGGTTCTTTTAAAATTTTGAACACTATTTCTGTACACAATTTACGAGGTAACGTTGGAGAGTTTTTTTGAAATTTGGTAATGTTTTTTATTTTACAGTAACAAATTAGCCGATTTTTTTCGCAAAAATCACGTTTTTCACGTCAAAGTGTTCTTAAAAAGAAAAAAATTGAAATTTCGAAAAACCCTTCCAGTGTTACCTGAAGAAAAAGAGTATCTAACGAAAAAGCTTTGGTTTTTTGATTTTAAATGATGCAACAGCTAGTTATAGTGGTACCGCAATTCAACTTTTTTCCGAGACGCTTCCAAATTATTGCTGCCATTGCCCTATTTTTTAATATTTCTTTATGATAATTTTATTTAATATTTTTCGATTGTTATACTTTATTGTAGCATTAGTTTTAATGAATAAATTTTAATTGTGTCGTCCAATCAAATTCGAGAAAATGTGCCTTTTTTTGCACGAATCAACGTTATATCTGAAAGAAAAATGTTTTTTTTTTATTTTAAATCTTTGACAGCCCACGAACGCCTTTATGAGTCCTAGGTACTAAGCTTCGTTGGTGCCAGGTTTTTAGATGTTTAACCCATTTTTGATCACTGTAACGCGGTCTAATAGTAGTTTAATTCGAAATAAATTTTGCTTTAAAAAAACTTTTTTTTAATTTTTGTTTTTCCCAGTTTTGTCAACTTTGTCCAAATGTCAAAATGTACAGATATTGCATTTTTCGGCACCTTTTAGACAACGCAGTAGTGACTTCATGGATTTTATAGAAATAACTACCACCTAATTGTATTTTAAGTTTCCTTAACATAGCATATGTTTAATAAAGACTTGAATCTGCCTATATTAGTAGCCCTATTTCTGTAAGCCATAATTTGGTCTAGTTTTTAGAAAAAATATAAAAAATTAATAAATATTTTAATAAAACATTTTATAAGCCCAATCTACAGTGTGGGCATTTTAGTGTGCAACATATGGGAAGTTGGTGCATGTTCGATAATCATATAAGGTGCATTTAGAATGGTTGCAAGTCAAACAGACAGACAGATATTAAAATTGTACATGAGTAAAGTACCCTTATTTCAGAAAATTTATTAAAATGATATAAAGAAAAGTTGTTTAGAATTAAAAGATATGCTTAAATACCAAAACATGGCCCCCAATTTTTTTTTTAGTAGGGTTTATGTTTGTATATTAATTTTTTAATAAACATTAAAAATCACAATTTTGCCCTTTAAATAAGCATTTTTTGATATGCATATTATCATTACCAATGTTTTACCTTATTAAAAAGAATTTTTGTAAAATTTTAAAGTTATGTTTAATATCGTTGCAACAAACATGAAGTTTATAATTCCCTAAAAAATTAAAAATCTGTGTTAATGTTACAAATATGATTGAATTTAAACAAAGTTATGCGAAATTGATTTGATTTTAAATAATATATAAGAGAGTTATGGTAAATATTAAAAAATATATAAAGAGAATTTTTTAATGTTCTTAAAAAATCCTTGAAGGCCATGTTTTGGTATTTAGGTATAACTTTTATTCCTGAACAACTTTTTTTATAACATTTTGCTAAATTTTCTGAAATAAGGGTGCTTCACTCTTGTACAATTCTTATATTTTTTGACCTACCCTGTATGCTGTTTAACTTGTAACCGTTCTAAGCGCACCGAATATGATTATTGAACATGCACCAACATTCGGCAATATTTGTATTTTGAGTGTAAAATCAATTTAAAAAAAATCCCATATTATGTTACACACTTAAATGACCACACTGTACACAAGTACAAATTATATAATAAAAAGATATGTTTCTCTAATAAAACTAACAAAACTAGAGAACTTACTTTAATGGAAATATTATATAGAGCAGCCAATCACTTAACATTGATTTGGATTAGCTTAAGCTATTTTATTTAATAGAGCTAGGGTGGCCTGTGCATTGTTAAATTTACATTAGCGACATTACAAATTGAAGTCTCAACAGTTTGTTTTTTGTGTTTCACAGGGAGTAAACTAGTAGTAAAAAGTTAAGTCTTGTTAGAACATCTAATTTATTTATGTAATATGATATACAACAAATATAGTACGTTCCACAATAACTCGTTAATTTCTCGTTTTACTTGCTACTGTTAGTCGTAAAACTCAATATACTTTGGGTACCCGCATGTGGGTCTGGACTTAAAATTTTCTTTATTTATTATTGTACCTACTTTTTGGTATATTATGTAGGTTATAGGCAAATTAAAGGTGTTGAATATAAAGCAGAGTCTTTTTGTCTAGTTCATCAGTCGTTTGGAGTTTGTTTTAAGGTATTTTTGTGTGTGTTATTGAGCATCCAAAATAGCTAAACTAAACTATTCATATTAGTAGGCAATCAGGACCGGTACCCTTTTAAAAGGTGCGGTGCCTACACAGTAGATATTTTCAGGCAACCTATTTATGGTTGGGTTTTCCATGAGGGTTGTAATTTAAATTTTATTGCGGTCAAATAATCAACGAATTATTGTTTTTACTTGTAATATGGACACGGAAAACAATCCATTTATTTAGCATATAAAAGGTATTAAAATAACAAAAAAAAGATTACTTAAATGTAATAAGTTAGCTTGCTATATTTTACCCACAATAAAAATAAAAAATAACAATTAATGTTATAATGACAAAGTAATGTCTAAGCTACTGATCACCAAGAACTAAAAGCCAGATAAATGTGAAAAATGGGTTAAGGCAAAATAAACAATAATTATAATAATTAAACCTTTCTTCAAAATATTTTGGCAATTCTGATTTATGTTAAAAAGGATAAATTATTATTTTAGTTAATTTACATTAACTTATTTTTCACATTATTTACTAATCCCACTTTTTTAATACACAGCTTTTTTTAAACAGTTATTTGTTTAGCTTAGTTTAATCATTTTTTTACTGCATGTCATCGTTAATTTAAATAATCCAAAAGCAAATATAACTAGTAAGAAACAAGTTATTTACCCTTTATAACTTACTTAATTATTGTCAGTTTCCTAATTTGCACGCCTCATTTCGATATAATTTTCATAATCATATCAACTTTATTACTAAAGTAGGACAACCATTTGCTATAATTAAAACAACCAAATGACTTACTTGGAAGAACAACAAACTGCTTATAATTATTTCGTATTTCGGTAACTAAATATTTATAAGAATAAAATATATCTTTCTCAGCTAAGGATATACTTTTATTACATTACTGTACTGGCATGGACTTCCGGGTTTCAAACATGCGAAGGCCTTCATAAGCCCACCGAACAAACAATGTAATGTCAAACTACTGGAGCAATCAAGGGTACACCTTAAAACTCTAGAGAGACTGTACACGGGACACTGCAGATTAAAATACCTCATGCACAAGATCGGCCTAGCGGAAGACGCCGAATGCCGCATGTGCATGGAGGGGAATAAATCGGCAGAACACATACTGCGTTCGTGCCCAGCAATGGCACGACTAAGATTCGCAATCCTCGGCAATGACGCCTTGTTGCCGGGGGAGGTGAAAGATCACTCTCCCAACAGGATCATCAGATTTATTAGTAGTCTGGACCTGGTGGGAGAAATATAAAAGGGAGTGAGCCACAATAGACCGATCGGTCACTTTAAACCTACCTACCTACCTACCTACTTTTATTACAAGTCTAATTAAGAAGGGAGTTTTTTGCAAAAAATGGTTAGAAGGGAACGAAAAATATGAGCGACAGTTCATTCGACGCGAAATCCAATTCTGAGAAATGTGTCATGTCGATTTTTTTGTGCAAATTAAAATTGCAATTGTTATTAAAAAAATGAAAAAATTGTTTTTTTATGATAACTCAAAAACCATACAAGATAGCGGGAATTGCAAAAAAAGATCCTTAAAGAGGAGAACATTTCCAATAAAAACTTTTAACTTCCGGATCACTAGCTTTAATATTTCTAATTTTAATTTGTTGCTGAAAATAAAGCTCCGCGTGCCCATTTCAGGATGAGTACGCTTCCTCTCTAGTAAGTACTGCATCAAAATTATTTTTTTTAAAGCACTAAATATTGATTTAAAAATTGAAAAAAAATAGTATCCGCTCAATACTAGAAAAACGTCTTTATTGAAAGCTGGATAATTGTTTAAATAATCACCCTATTCATTTTTCGCCTCTTGAAGTCCTCTCTATTCGTGTACTTAATAAGATGACGTCATAAAATTATTTAAAATTTGTTTATTTTGTTTACAACGAATATTCTAATTTAACAAAATGTCACGATTTTTCATATTCATCCCGAAACGGGTGCGCGGAACCTTATTTTCAGCAACAAATTAAAATTATACATATTAAAGCTAGAGATCCGGGAGTAGGGAGTTTTTTTTATCGAAAATTTCATTTTTTTTAAGGATCTTTTTTGTAATTTCCACTATCTTGTATGGTTTTCTAGTTATCATCCAAAAACAAAATGTTTTTTTTTCGGTTTTTGTTAATGATAATTGCAATTTTCATTTCCAGAAAAAAATCGACATGACACATTTCTCAGAATTGCAATCAGTATCCTTCTATTTTTCGCAGAAAACTCACTTCTTGACTAGACTATACAGCCATTTTATAATGATAAACATACATTTGAACATTTCTAGCTTGTTTTACGATACAAAGACTTTTCCCAAAAAAATCAAAATCAGGCCCCTGAAAGTAATGCTTGGATTAACGCACTTCCATCTTCGTCCTTGGGAAATTTGTTAGATAACAAAACATTCCATATTTAAATTGCTCTCAGACTTGGTCTCCTGTGATAGACGGGTTTGGGGCAAAAATGCTTTATTTTGGCATACATGGTTAAGCTAAAAAAAAGCGCAGGGTGTTCTTCTAGACACAGTAAATTGACATTATCGAGCTCGTTTAAATGAAAATCCTCTTGTTAGAGCCTCTTAGTTTTTGCAAAGGATAAAAGTAGATGGAATGACCTTAATTCCCGGAAAATTTTGGAAAACAATTACTTTGGGCCACGCACCATACACTTGAAAATTTATCTGAATAAAACTTCTAATTTAGTAGGTGCGGTGTCGTCTTGCCGAGAAAAAAACATTTAAAAAAAAAAAGGCTTGAAGACCGCTTTATCTTTTTCCTTTTGCTGTTAAAATTTTGGTATTTTAGGTGATGGGCTAAGGGTTTTATAAATGAAATTTGAAAAAAAATTATGCAAAACCCCAAAGTTCATTACCAAAGAATTGGTTTAGCTGTGCAACGGGGTAATGCAGCACTAGGTAAAATTTCAGGAAGACTTAGAACTTGATGGAGTTTTTATTTTTTTAATATAGATTTAGTTATTTAGTTAATTCTAGAATACTGTTTTTTGGTATTTCTAACATTATATATTTTAATATTTTATAACTTTATGTCGAATAAAAATATTTTAAACTTTTAAAAATGATAATAAATTAGGATATTGTTTAAATTACCCTGCACATCAATAAAACTCTTTAAGATTAATTTTTAAGTTTATTGGATTTTATTTAACTGCACTTAGCAAATAATTGTAAAAACTTAGGCATTAATAAAAACAACTAAGTTAACACTTTAATTTTGTTGCATTATCACGGGTCAATTATTTTACCATTATTGCCGGCTAATCCACCAAATAGCCACAGTTACGAACGTGACTCAGTTTAAGCCATGATCTCAAACCCGGCGTCAGCTTGCAAAACACCAAACTGCTTTAATAAATCGTTATAGGTTGTAAAAACTGGAAAATATTTGACAAAAAGAAAATATTACTATTTGCCCTTTTTATGGTTTCATAATATCCAGGCCATATTGCTGGCTCTTTGTGTACTCAGACGCTACCTGTGGTGCGATGAGAATAAGGCCATAATGAAAATTATATTAGGCGTTTATTTCTTTTCCTTTATTTTTATAAGATTATGAAAAAAATGACTGTCATAGACGCAACGAGAATGTAAAAGAGCGTAGAAAATAGCTTTCTTATCCTAAAAGGTTATGCTAAGTAAATAATTTGCTTTTTTTACAAAAAAAATATGCTAAGGTACTAGTCCACTTTAGAAAACTAAAAAATACTTATTTAAAAAAAAATATTAGTAAAAACAGAAATCTTTTTTTCTAATATTATTTTATGTTTTTAAAAACAAAAAAATATTTTTTATTTTTTTAAAAACATTCACTTAGCGTCAAAATGGAGAAGCTGAAAAAAAAGTTGTGTTTTATAAAAGGAAGGTCTCTTGCAAGCCAATTTACCACATTTAATTAAAAATCAAAAATAAAATGGCAAACATTTGAAAAAAAAAAAAAAAATCGGCAGATTTTTCCACTTTTTTGGACGCGTAAAAAATCAAGTTTTTCTTTTTTTACCAAATTGTGGCTTACGAAACGCGACAAGGTTTTTAAAATCGGTTTAGTAGTTCCGGAGATAAACTGTTTACAGTTTAACTACAAATCATTTGGAGAAAAACGCGTTTTGTTATATATATATATATATATATATATATATATATATATATATATATATATATATATATATATATATATATATCTATAGATTTGCAAGATAAACAGGAATGTGAAAAAAACCATTGCTGTACCCTAACCATCAGTAAGTGAAAGAAAAAGAGACATTTCTGGGCACTGTACATACGTCCCAGTTTCCTTCTAACACTTTAAATTGCAAAACAGCAACGATGACATCTTTATACATAAAGTAATGTGACTGTCAAACTTTTAATACCCATAAGATTTAATTTAAATTAATAATAAATAAAAGAAAATTAAATTTACACCCATTTTTATTGCTTCTCAAGTCGACATTTATCTTACAATTTAGAACGTTTACCTGCATCACAGAATAGTCGTACCATCAACAAATAATGTGCAGTGACTATGGTTAATAGATATAGGCAGATTATTAACCACATTTCTGCTGTATCTGCTGTAAGTTCAGTACACTCGAGGTACGTCGAAGTGAAGACTCTGATAACGTATCCAAACTTTATTATCCCGTAAATCATTTAATATGTTTTTCAGTTTTCAGTAGACCTTAAATTTTAATTTTAAATATGTTTCTCGCAGCAGACCTGGACCCCTTGCTGGTCGTACACGACTCCTGGGTTGGGGATTTTCGTTCTAAACAAATTTAAGATCGCTTCTATAAACTCATAGAACTTAAGCTTACTTAGCAGTATCCTGTAAGAAACGCAGTCAAAAGCTTTTCTTAAATCATAAAACGCCTAATATACTTTATGTTATTCAGGCTTAGGATCAAATATAATTAAGATCGCATTATGATAGATAGCGTCCCTGCGTATCCTTCTAGATCCGCCCCTGACGTATCAGTAAATTTTGTTTGTTAGAATTTATGCTAATATTAAGCGACACTTCCTCTATATTACCCATGGGATTTGGAAAATTGAAACTTATATCTGCTATTTAAAATTTAAAGCAAGTTATATACATATAGGAAATACTAAAGGAAACGTTTAATATTGATTTCTCAAATAAAAACTGCACTTAACTTATAAAAAAAGGGAAAAGGAAGATTTGCCTACTCAACTTCTTTTTCTGATTTATTTCCTTTCGAAATGCCATAACGATTGCGGGAATTGTATATATTGTCAGCTATTACTACCGTTTTTGGATATTATTTAATGCGTTTTTTTGTGTTCAATCATTGCGTTTGTTACGAAGCTGATAACATTTTTTTGTATTTGGGCCCTTACCATTATTTAACGTTTTACTAAACATGATGATTTAAAAATAAAATTATATTATCAATACATCATCTATTGATACACATATTATACTGTGCGAGTTTTGGAAAAAAAAACAATAAATGAAAAACTAGTTAGTTTTTACAAGAATTCTTGGACCCGCCAATTGGTGTTGTAAGTTAGGCTTTTTTCTATAAAAGAAATATTTATACAGTTTGTCCCAAATTTGTGATATGACGTTCTCAATGGTTTTTTCCCAAATTTTTCTGTGATAATTTTTAAAGCGCTGTTATGCAGTATATGAACTATTTTTACAGACACGTCCGGGAAGCGGCACATTGTAAAAAGCAAAGGCGGCCGCCGGTAAAAATTAAACCTTTATATGCTTTTTTTTTCAAAAAGCACCTAATTTTCATTCTTATACTGATCCGACTATATACAGGGTGTCCCAGAAGTAATGAGACACAGAGCAACAGCAGATTCCTTAGGTCGAAATTATGTAATTTACCTAAACATGCCTTATTACAAAGTTTATAATAACTAAGATACAAGGTGTCAAACTTTTAATTTTGTTTTCGTTTTTTTGTAATAATTTTTTAACTAAATTACATAGCGGTACAAAATTGGGGATTTGGGGGTTCTTAAAGGCGAGAAATTCAAATTCGTCCATATTTTAAATTTTGCTGGTAGGGGGCGCCAGCTACGGTCTACCCCACTTGTTTTAGGTGGCATAACTTTTTTTAAGCTTAGTATATTGACTTGTGTATTAAAAAAGAAGTTACTGTAACTCCCTTTCCGTCAAAAATGTAAAATTTAATTAAGTCTCTAGGAGCAACTGTTTTCGAGATAAATGCAGTTTAAAGGACCCAGCAATTTTTCTATGAAAAATGGTTTTCGGCCAATTGTTTTCAAACTTCGCATAGCAATAGTTTTCAACACGCAAAATCACCCTCAAAAGTCTTTAAATTCCTAGTGACGTTTAAGGCTAATTTTGAGGGAGTTAAAGAGGTTTTTGGGTTTTGTGCCCGTGAAGACTTTTGATCAGCATGTTGAGGACTATTACTCCGCAAAGTTTAAGAACAATTGGCCAAAAACCATTTTCCATAAGTAAATTGTTGGGTCCTTTAAAATGCATTTAGCTCGAAAACAGTTGCTTCTAGAGGCCTATAAATATAAGGTATACATTTTTAACGTGGAGGGAATTTTAGTAACTTTTTTTTTTAAAACAGGTCAATATACTAATCTTAAAAAAAGTTATGCCACCTAAAACACGTGGGGTAGGCCGTAGCTGGCGCCCTCTACCAGCAACATCAAAAGTATGGACGAATTTAAATTTTCCGCTTTAAAGAACCCCCAAATCCTCAATTCTGTACCGCAATGTCATTTAGTTAAGAAATTATTACGAAAATACAAAAAAATAAAAGTTTGACACCCTGTATCTTAGTTATTATCAACTTTTTTATCAACTTTGGTATAAGGCAAGTTTACCTTAATTGCAAGATTTTGACCTAAGAAATCTGCTGTTGCTCTGTGTCCCATTACTTCTGGGACACCCTGTACAAAAGAAAGCAACCAAACGCTACTTTTTAATTTTTTATTTAGTAATGAAGTGGCTGTTGGTAAGTTAAGAATTTAACTTAAATTATTAAAAATTTAAATTGATTGTCTAAAAAAAAATTAAAGAAACAGTAATTTCTAAATAAAATAAAATAAAAAACAGGATGTTACCAAAATATGTACTATTTTATTTAAATAAATTATATGTAAATTGTCATTTGTTATAAACAATTAAACTATTGTCATTATATTTTAACTATGTTATATTTAATAAATAAAATCAACTGTTAAATAACAATATTTTTTTGTGTATAATACTTTTATTTATTAAAGAATGAGTGGAGTCGACGCTGAGTCGACAGTGCGCTTGAACGCGCAGTATCATTATGGCGCGGCGCTTGCGCATAAACAAATTTATACTATTTAAACTAATTGCAAGCATTGAGTTTTTTTTGAAATATTTAACTATAATAAATAGTAAATCTAACAATTTTTTTTATTATTTGAGGGAGAAATTATTAAAAGTTGCATTTGTTTATTTAAATGTTAAAAAAATATATGATAATAAACAAATAATTTTTGGATGTTTTACTGTTTTAAAAATATGTATATTAAACAAAAAATCCGGAAAATTTCATTGAATTTTCTTAAATGAATTTTCTTGTAATTGATTTTTTAATGAAAAGTCCGCAAAATTTTTATTTGAAAAAAAATTGTTGGTAATTTGAAAATTTTAAAAACTGTTTTGGAGTTTAATTGTTGATTGTCTCCCTGAAAAAATATATATACCCAAGTTCCATGATCAAGTAAACAATGGGGGTCCACTTGAGGTGATCTTACCCATATATAAAGTTAGAAAATACTGCCAGACTGTTTTAAAAGCTCTAACTCTATAAACCATTGGCGATTTAATGTTACTTAGAGGTTCATGTCTGAGAACTATAAAACAGAGGTAATAAAATTACATATAAATTAGCTAAGCAATCGCGGGCCCTAAAGAGAAGAAAGGAAATCTCAAAGAACAGAATAGCTTTTAAAATAGACCTGGTTACTGAGTTTTGAGTAGATTATGGCACCTCATTGTACCACCTCAACAAGTTATTAAGATTGGAAATAAGGTACCGAACATATAATCAGTGCGTAAATTAAAAAAAACATATAAATTTTTGTCTTCTGTTAAAGCCAGTACACCTTGTAATAGTTGAAATTTTTTTGTGCGCATGCCCAAACTTCCGCAATGTTTTTCTGGCACTTTATTTACAAATGTATAAGTAATGCATATGTTTATAAAAAAAATAGCAATAAAACAAATATTTTTTTACATATAGTTCAATTTATATTATTGTGCATATATAATAAAATAATAAGACAAATATTTAAATTAAAATATATAATGTTATCTATAAGAAAAAGGGGCTAATGCCGCAGTAATACGCGTAATTAATCCTTTCAGGAGACTTTAACTTAGTTTATTGGTTTTCCAAAGCCTTATTTTGAATATTGCCGAAAACTCATTAAAATAAGTAAGTGGTAGCACTTTCAAATTTGTCTCAAATGTGCTAAATGCGATTTGTGGGTAAACAGTGTGGACAAGGTGATGGTCGATTTCAAGAAATTGATAATGTTAATAAAGACACGTATATTTGTTCACTTCATTTTATAGGAGAATGTGGTCGAACAACCAAATATCCAGACCCCATCAGTTGTTTAAAATGAAAACTAGTGATAAGGTAATATATTTAAATACTTATAAATTTAATAGCTCGCACCCTAACCTTAAATAATAAATTTGGTCGTCGAAAAATATAAAGAATAAAAAAAATATTTTTTGTAATTACTTTTACTTATTACATTGACAAGTAGAATATAGTTCTACTTGGCATCTAAATTATTATCATTCTAACCCCTCAACTAGTTTGGTTTTATTTCCTCCTTGAGGACGACCATGGCACTGAAGTGTATTAATGTTTTGGCATATTTAAAAGTATATCGTGAAGTTTTCACGATATACTTTTAAATATGCCAAAACATTAATTTCTGTTTAATGATAAATTATCAAGATTTTCTAATTTATACGCTTTAAAAAAACTTTTGTTTAATTGAAACTTTCGATGAGTAAAGAATATCTTCTGTTTGGCAAGTTTCTTTCTGGAAATAGTTTTATTCTCAAGCCTAATGCCATTTTTTCTTGGCAAATTATGTGGCATTCTATCATATTAAACTTTTCCAAACGACAGCATTTTAAACAACAGTAGCATAAATGAACTGTTGCCTTATGATTTACTAGTTGTCACTAAAACATCATGGCGGATACACATGTTATCTTTTTTTTTTTTTAAATTTTTGTCATAGCATGCTACGATAATTTGTACAAAAAATGCGATTTTAAGAATTCCATGGCTGCCTGCGTCCAGTTATGAAAAAATAAGGTAATATATTTAAATAATTATAAATTTAATAGCTCAAGCCCTAACCTAAAATAATAAATTTGGTCGTTGAAAAATATAAAGAATTAAAACATTTTCCTTTTTGTAATTACTTTTTCTTATTACCATGACAAGTAGAATATAGTTCTACTTGACATCTAAATTATTATTATCCTAACCTCTCAACTAGTTTGGTTTTATTTCTTCTTAAGGACGACCATGGCACTTCAACCATCGTCGTAACTGAACACAATTGTAAGCTTCTACGGTAAGCTGCACCAATGAAGCACTATCAATTAATTTTTGATTCAATTGCACTGGTATTGGAGGTAATAATGTTTGTTACCCAGCCATATTTATAAAAAGTGCTCAAACTTTCACATTGCCGCCTTTTTAACATGGCGGACACGCTTGCGCTGAGCATTCCCTTAAAAGGCCTATACCTGCTGTTTATAGACAGCACGCAATACATTTAAGATCTAAATAACAATAACCTTAATGTCACATGTTTGTTTAATGTTTGTAAGTTCCATAAATCTTTAAAGTAAAAAAAAACAGTTTTAAATAACCAAATAATGTAACAAATTAATTTTTAAAATAATTATGGATTTCATAGTGTTTATGAAGACAACTAAAAGGTAGACAACCTACTTTAAAAACCAATAAATTTATTATATTTTATTTATTTAACAAGGAAAATAACAATATTTAACTTTTAAGGCCTAACAAGCGTATTGTAAATAGGCTATTTGCCACCATTGAAAATAAGCTTTAAATTGTGGTCATCCTATCAGATAATAGTATAAAGAAGCATATTTCTCTATAATATAAAGTAAAATATGCATATTTATTGCAAAATATAGGTATAAAATTTCAAATATTTTTGAAATTAATTAAGCGTCTGGAACGCTCTATGATCGGTTACAACTTTGGTGACGTCACTTGCAAGTAAATAAATGTCACAAGCTTTGTGTTGTGTGTTTTCAGGTGTTATTTTCGACCTTTAACTATCTAAATAACTGTTCTTTGACTATTTTATATAAAAAACATATTTCAAGTAACATAATTATCCGTTTCGTACCTCAAAATGGACATAAATTTTGTGCAAGCCGATAACAGAAACCTACTTGAGATATACGCATTTATGATTGTGCGTTTCTTTAAAAATTACGCTAACTGCTATGCTGCAGAACTCAAAAATGTAAAAACAGCTGTGTAAGTACCTCAAAAAAATTATTTATTTACGTGTTCATCATTCAGTATTTCTCAAAATCTTATTGTAGGTTATGTTTATGCAGTGTAAAAATATAAGGAGTATCAAAGTAAATTCTTCGCGAAGCCCAGTTTGTATTTCGTGTAATTAATTATATTAGTTTCCATCTGCAATTAAATAATAATACCGTTAAGTACAAAAAAAGTACTTACTTGCTAGGTATTTAACTTCTAGAACAAACAAAATCATTCTAATCCAAAATTTAGGTTATACCTTAAAGTGTTTATAAGTTATTTAAAGGCGATATTTTGTTGTATATAAATCGGTAGGTACAGTATTGCCCGAAATAAACAGTACTGAACTTGTAATCGTATTATATATTTAAAAAATATATATTATTGACACTTTATTATATGTTCTAAATGTGCACCTCCTCGTTCAAGACAGACTTCATAACGATGTTCTAAGTTTCTGGTCATGTTATTGAATAAGGGTTGTCTCAGAGCTGCGAAGAAGACTCTAACGGCATCCTTTAATTCATCGATGGTTTGTGGTGGCCGTTTGAAAACTGCATTTTTAGCCATGCCCCAAATGTATGCGTCTGGAGGTGTGAGGTCTGGAGAATGTGAAGGATAAGGGAAGTCAGTAAATCGTGAAATGAATTTGCTTGGAAAATGTTCTTGAAGAAATTGACGAATTGCGGCAGCAGTATGGCAAGTTGCCCCGTCCTGCTGAAAAAATTGGTTTCGAAATGCCAAGTTACGTGCACGACAGAATTGACGTAGATCAGAGATAAATCGTGTTAAAATGTGTCTGTACCTCTGTTGATTAAGTGTGACTTGCCTACCATTCTCTTCGATGAAGTACGGACCAATGATTCCGTGTCCGGAGACAGCACACCAGACACTCACTTTTGCACTATGTAAAGGAACCTCTTGAACCTCATCGGGTCTGGCAAAGCCCAGAAATCGATTTGTGCGACGATTCACATAGCCTGACAAGTGCTTCGTCTGAAAACCAAACATTTTTCAAAAATTCAGGATTTTCATACTGTAACGCGAGAATTCTGGCGCAATATTCCACTCTACTGCGATAATCCCGAGGATGTAGTTGTTGATGTACCTGAATCACATACGAAAATGCACCCAGCTCCTTCAGGATTCTTTGAAAGGTAGTTCTTTTTAAATCAAGTTGTAACGCTGTCCTTGCCTGGCTGGCTTTCGGATTTTGTAAGATTTGCTCAAAAACACGTTCGTGGTTATTGTTGTTGTTAACTGTCCTGGGACGCCCCGAGTTTCCTTTTCGTTGGCACAATACACTATCCGTATTTCTGAACTTTTCAATAACCTTCAAAATTACAGCATTACTTGGAGAACGTTTATTAAACCGTTGTGTGAATTGATCAGACACGTATAGCAAACTTGCACCATTATGTCGGCCCATTCCGTATGAGCGAAAATAATGCTCTACCAGAAACACTTTCTCCTCTGTACCTAACACCATTTTTAACAATTAGGCCCTACTAATTACTTGTTTGAGGTTTACTTGACAGGTCTATACTAGCTAACTTGAGTGTGACAGCGCACGCATAAAAACACCGCCAACTTAGTTTCAGTACTGTTTATTTCGGGCAATACTGTATTTAAAGCAGTATATTTGTATACTTTCATTAAAGTGATCTTCACACATAAAAATATTTGAATACGATACATAGCTGTTTGGATCTCTTTGAGCTAATTGTAACCACTTTTTTCACCTTTTAGAATTTGATGGGACAGATATAAACAGTTTTTGTGGTGTTTTTAGAGAAGTATTGGTACATTGTGGCACTACACACCATTTATATACCATTTTAGACAATAAATTAAGAAATTATTAACAAAATTCGCTGTAGTTGCACTCGTTGTTAACTTGTTTACTTGCATATGACGTCAGGCGAAACATATGTCGACGCCATTACAGAGACAGCGTTTTTAGCGCGAATGTTATAATTTAAACTTTAACATTGAATTTTACTGAAAATACAGCAGATTTCCCAGAAATATAAAATGTATTGTGTTTGTTAGGCACCAAAGAATAATTTAAAACGATTTTTCAAAATCATTCAAATAGCCTATTATTTAATTTATCCTAGCACTGACAAAAAAATGGAAGAATAAAAATATGGTTACATGCGGTATGACAGTTATCCAGCTAAAGATATTTACTCATTTGCCCTTCGTAAATCCACACTTTCATTTTGATATCCGAGTATCCGAGGGCAGAAATACAGGCCACCAGACTAATGGCTTTTAATAAAAGCTGCGGACTATAAAAATGTTGATTTATTATTAGTTTGGGCGATAACTGTTCACAAATTTTTGCCTTAAATTTGTAATATTATGGGAATGCATAATTAAAACATTTTTCATCATTATTTAGGGCTCGCTACCGTTACGCCGCAAGATAAGTAGAATGCCATTCCAATATTATATCACCTCGTAAGTAACAAATTGGTCTGCCAAGTTTTCTTTTTTTTTGAATGCATACAATTACCATTCATTTTTGCAGTCAAGTTAAAATTAGTTGGTAATACAATATTTTATTATATACAAATAAAGATAAAACTTGTTTAAATGCTCCCAATAACACTAAAATCTTGGACTTTCATTGCCTTTATTTGTTTATTGATACACAACGTTTCGGTAAGTGATGCATCCCCAACCGTTTTCCAATGATAACTTCTTTCTCCATTCTTAAAAGCTACGACTTATATACTATCCGTTGTTCACTGAAGTTTAACCGATTTTTGACGGTTTAGCAACGGCTGCCAGATATTCGGAATATCAATAATAGGCTTGCTAAGTACATTTTGGTTGTTTACAATTATTACAGTCTCATTGAATTTTCTTTTCTTTCGGTAGGTTTCTTTATTAGTAATTTTTTCTTCCGAGCATTATATGCGGTGTTGTTTTGATCACGAGTGTTCGGCAATCCCTGACTTCGACGTTTCACCTTGTTTCGTATGTTGTTTGTGTTCTTTAACTCAAACTTCGATTGGTCTTTTTGTTTTCCCGATTTATACTTCACCACATTTACAGGAAATTTGGTACATACAGTCATTATTTAAAACATTGTTGCCCCAGAGTGGATTGGATATTAAATCCGTTTTAATATTATACCTTTTTGCAATTCAGCAGATCTTTTCTAAAGTTCCTTTAATTAATGGAACTTTCATAAATATTTGGTCATGTGGAGTCTGGTTCAACGTAGAGTTTTTTGTCTTATTATGATATTTTGCGATTGTGTCCTTTACCAGTCTCTCACTGTATTTGTTCTGCTTAAGATCACTAGTTATGTTACTTATTTTCTTTTGCAGGGATTCCTTACTGTTACATAAGGTCACTGCGCGATTATATAGAGTACGTATGACCTCCTGTTTTGTTTCGTTAGAGTGATTAAAATTTTGATGTAAATATTGTCCAGTGTGGGTAGGTTTTCTGTATACCGAAGTTTGTATATGTCCATTATTTTGTTTGACTAGAACGTCAAGAAAAGGTAGGGCCAAATTTTGCTTCTTCTCCATTGTGAATTTAATACAACGTCGGAGGGAATTTAGATGTTTTAAGAAACTTTTAAGTTTTTCGTCATTACCTGTCCATATAATAAAAGTATCGTCAACATATCTAAGCCAAACTTTTGGTTTAATTAGTGCAGTTTTAATTGCGTGTTTCTTACACCATTCCATATAAATATTTGTTACCACTATGGAGAGCGATGAACCCATGGGAAGTTTATCATCCTGCGCGTAGTACTTCTTTTTCACCTGAAGGTAGGAACTGCTGAGGCAAAGCTCCAACAACTTCATCACTTCATCCAGCGGCAGGGTGGTGCGTTCAACTAGTGTTTCATCTTTTTTAAGTTTGGTTCGGATAATGTTTAACGAATCTTTTACTGGTACGTTCGTATACAGACTTTCCACATCAAAACTTACAAAAGTATCATTTGATCCTATTTCTACATTTTTAAAAATGTCAATAAAATGATTAAAGTTTATAACAAAAAGAGGTGACGTACTGACCAGTGATTTATTTAGGTCTAAAATATTTTGTTAATTACAAATAAACACCAAACAATAATTTATTGTTTTTAACTTAAATTTAATTAAAAAAAATTAAAATAAATTGCAAGAAGTAATTTTTATTATTTGTATGTTAATAAAAATATCTTAAAAAAAAGTGTAAATACAGGGTGTCCCGATAAGGTCGTCCTCCGGCGATATCTCGAAAACCATTTATCGCATAGCTTTCGAAAAAAAATATTTATGGTAAAATTGACCTTGAGAAAATGCTGGAAATTATTTTCAAGTTTCTAATTCTGCCGCTAGAAGGCGTAAAACTAAGAACAAAGTAAAAAACACGGATTATTTAAAAATATGCCATATTAACTTATGTTGTTAATAGTTTTCTGACAAACTATGTAAAATAAGAAAACTTTTTTCTTTTAAGCGTTTTTCACTAACCTGTCAAATATAGGGAGGGGGTGGAGCGAATGTACATTTAAAAAAAATTGAATAACTTTGTTTCGGCTTCACCGATTTTAATAAACTAGATTTCGTTTGAAAGAGCTTTTACCAGGGCTTAAAATAAAATATTGGTATAATAAATTTATTTTTTTTGTTTTATCGCTAAAGACTGATTTGTATCAAATTTATAAATTTTGTAATTTTTTTCAAAAAATTTAAATACAATGGTATTATTATTATAAGCCCATTAAAAAGAGCATAAAGAAGTAAAGCAACTGGTAAAAACCGCATTTCGATATCTTAATTAATTCTCGACTTATTTTCGAAAAACTGCATTACTCGTATACTTTCCTATTTTAAGCTGTCAGATAAACAACGCAGCGTTTTTATCGAGAATGCCATGACAATAAAAACTGTTTCTCTGCGAGTATTAAATAATATCAATAATATTTTTATTATTTCTTTATTATCAATTTAATAACAGTATTCGTAATTACACGGCTCGTGGATAATAATAGCTGAGTATTATCTACAGGCTTTGGCTAATTGTATCTTTATTGTGCTCGAATAGGATGCACATTTCTAGTTTCTCTTAAACGGTTGTAAAACGTCTAAACACTTTTTTTATTTAAATGCCGTTTTTCGTAATACCTTATGGCATATTGTCTCGCCGCAACAGAGGCATTTGAAAAATTTTCAAAATAAACAGCGAGCATATCGTATGCCTCGGTGGTGAAATAAGACATAATTTAAAATTACTTAATAACGCTTAAGAACACTACTACTAATAATAATAACGATGAACTGCAATAAACAAGAACTAAATATAAAATTATCAGGTTTGACAAACAATGCACTTGTCATTTTTGACGTTGCTTTTTCTGATTGACGTACCGGCACTCTTGATAAAAACGCCGCGTTGTTTATCTGACAGCCTTAAATAGGAAAGGATAAGAGTAAGCAGCAGTTTTTCGGCAATAACTATAATACCATTGTATTTAAATTTTTCGAAAAACATGACAAAATCTAACCCTATGACAAAAATCAGTCTCTGGGGAT
Organism: Listronotus oregonensis; assembly: GCA_019359885.1. Lineage (NCBI taxonomy): Eukaryota > Metazoa > Arthropoda > Insecta > Coleoptera > Curculionidae > Listronotus > Listronotus oregonensis. The sequence goes on from JAHBCN010002100.1 coordinate 50,274, forward strand.
AAAACAAAAAAATTAATTTGTTATACCAATATTTTATCTTAAGCCCTGGTAAAAGCTCTTTTAATCGAAACCTAGTTTATCAAAATCGGTTAAGCCGAAACAAAGTTATTCAATTTTTTTCAAATGTACATTCGCTTCTCCCCTCTCCCTATATTTGACAGGTTAGGCAAAACCGCTTGAAAGAAAAAAGTTTCCTCATTTTACATAGTTTGTGAGAAAACTATCAATGACATAAATTAATATAGCATATTTTTAAATAATCCGTGTTTTTAATTTTGTTCTTAGTTTTACGCCCTCTAGCGTCAGAATTAGAAACTTGAAAATAATTTCCAGCATTTTCTTGAGGTCGATTTTACTACAAATATTTTGTTCCGAAAGCTATGCGATGAAGGGTTCTCGAGATATCGCCGGAGGACGACCTTATCAGGACACCCTGTATGTAAAACCTCGCAAAAAACCTTTGGCGTTCGACTCGTTACGATGCCGAATTTCTTAAACTTTGAAAAGCCATATTTCGAAATCAATTAACTTTGGACCCATGTGTTTTTGGCTTCTTTGACTTCTTTTAAGCTTCACTATTGCCCATTAAAATCGTGAGCATCAAACTTTTAACACCCTGTATATTATTTACAGAACCTCATAACTTTTAAATGATCTGCACGATAATTTTATTATAGATAATCCTTCTATGCCAGTTGTTGGGCCGATAAAATGTACAGAGACAAACAATTTTTAATATATAAAAAAAACATTTTTTACAATAAATATTTTAAAAACGTGGGTTTTACAACTTAAAGAATTTAACATTGAAACTGGCTTTACTTTACGTTTTTCTCTTTAAATTTTATTTACAAAAAAAGTAATTATTAAGAAACGTAAGGCGGTTATAAATCTTATGTGCAATAAGATAAGAGAAAATCATTTTTCTTAAATCACGAAAGTGCCATTGAAAAGTAGAGCATGAATTGATTTGGCTAAGGAACATTGTTAACGTCAGATGGTCAGCACGATTTCGAAGTAGCAGTATGGACCATCTGCGTGCGTGCTTTGTAAAAGGCGGAAAGTAAGCTATTACACCGAACATGCGGTAGTTTGGCGGCGACGGAGAAAAAGAAGTGCAAAAAGTCGGAGCCAGTGGAGCAGCAAAGGAATGGACCATCCGACGCTGCTGCTACCGCCTGAAACATCGTTCATATTGCTTTTGTCCGGGTATTTAATTTTTTTCCGCCACGTGATATACTGCGACAACGTTGATTTTAGAGGTGTCAAACTATCGAAAAAAGGCAGATAATTCCGGGAAAATAGACTTTAGTTGAAAGGAGTTGTATGGGAATAAAGTTTTACTAGCTTTATTTTTAAAATCGGATGACTAGTTTCCGTCTATATTTTTTTTATAGTTTTTTTTTAATAGGCTCAATAAAAATTGAGGCAGCTAAACGAGTAGTTTTCAACATATTTCGTCTCAAAGATTTCAAAAAAAAAGTAGTGGCACCTTGTAAATAAATATTAAAATAAGTTATCTGTCAATCTGTCTAGGTAAATTTATGTTTTTACATACTCTTGTTGTAGTTGTCAGAAATTAAACGATTAGGTTATTAGTCAATATCGGTCAAAATGGTTTATTCAGAAGAAGAACAACGCAATATTGTCGTTTGCTACGTTAGAAACAATCAACAAGAGGCTTTTACGCGCAGAAGATATAGGCAGCTTTAACCTGGCAGACTTGTATACTGCGTATACCATATGAAAATTTTTTTTTTTGAAATTTTTGGCACGGAATATTTTGAAAACTAATCGTTTAACTTCCTTAATTTTTATTGAGTCCATTAGAGATATCTTTAAACTATAAAAAATATATACGGAAACTAGTCATTCTATTTAAAAAAATTGACGACTTTGCGATTACTCGTTGGTAGTTGACACCACGAAAAAAAATCAGGTAATAAAAAACTTTAAGCTATCCCATTTAATAAATTTTTGGTTTAAAAATTCTAAAATCAAAAAGGGCCAAAACCTGGGGTTCCACTTATAATGGATCGCACTGTATAGTGTTCCATATTAAATAATAACATTTAATACAACAACATTTATTATTTCTATTAACAAATTTGTAAAGAAACTAAATACGTTAAAATTAAAATAAGTATATATCACAATATATTAAAGTATGTTTTATGCTTTTTAATTTAACATCTACCATATAACATATTATGACACACCTTTTGCTTAAACCACACGTTTTTTGAAATTTTATCTGTGATGACAGAATGAACATAGTTGGTGATAATACTTGTCCTAATACTCAAAAAGACAAACTATTAACATAGGCCACCTCAATATGTGAATGCGTGTATATACTTACACAGGCAAATCTTTTTAACGTAACTTTTTACTAACAAAAATCCAAAATTTAATAGTAGTTGACCGGTAAATTTGAACGTGTATAGAATCCGAAAGTCTATTGGGCTCTGTCATGTTCGCACGGTTTCTTAAGAGTTTAAAACTATTATTTCATATAGTTTTATATTAAGGGTGGGGGGTAAAAATTGTTCGGTCAAAAAAAGGCCAATTTAAAAAAAAATTATAACATATTGCTGTAATACATTTTTTTTAAATTAGTATATTGTAATACAACATTTTTAAAAACATTTTCGAAAAATTTGGTACAAAAATATAAAGAAATAACGGATTTATTGCAGTTCTCCGATAGTGCCTCGAATTTTTTTTTTACCGTGACCGGATTAGTTCAAGTACAAAAAAACAAATTGTTTTGATTTATTAATTGGTTTCGCTCTCAATTGACGCCATGTTTTTTATTGTATTTATTTTTAAATTTTTTGCATCATTTTGAAGTTAAAATATCGATTTTTTGACAATAAAATCAACCTATTTGTTATTGTAGGATTGATACTAATTAAAGAATTAAAAAAAAACTCCACGCTACTTGGTACTTTTTGTATGTCGAATATGTGTACAAATTTTTAAAACAATCGGTTCGGTAGTTTTTTTGGAATGGTGGTCACTGATTTAAAAAATTACATGTTTGAGAAAATCAATTTAAAGTTATGTACGCTCTTTGTACTGAGTTGGAAGAAACGGCCATTAAAACTGTTATAAATCCGTCAATTTAGCTCCAATTGACCTTAACATTTAATACAATATTCTTTAGATGGCATTCCTGCAAAATATTAAATAAAAAAAGTTTTAAACCTTACCTCCTTCCCTTAAAGTAAAGGTAATGGTAAATAAGTAAGTATGCTAAACGTTCTTTCCAAAGATACAAAGTATTTTTATTTTTATGAATTTTAATTGCCTATTGCAATAAATAAATAATAGAATAAAACAATTTTTAACATACCAAGCAAAAATAAATCTATATTTCAACTAAAATATTTTTACTTAAAATACTGTTTGAAATAGTTCGGTAAGACATACTAATAAGGCTAATAAGACTGTTTTTAAATAAATAACGCATCCCTCTTACTTTTTTAATTAATTGACTAACACTAAGGAGATATCTAATCTGGTTTATCTGTATAGATAATTTTTAAATCAGTTTAATTTCTTCGATAAACATTTTCACAAAGTGGCTTTCAGCTTATTCAAGGCCGCAAAAGTGTAAACGGGACGAAAGGGTGGTGTATCGGCTGCTGGCACCCTATTCCAGTCAATGCGCTCGTCTATCTTATCGCCAATAACGTATTCCTTTATTTGGATTTAGCTTACAGCAGCTCTTCGTTAAAATTGATTTCTTGTAAACGCCGCTGTCGACTGCCCGCCACCGTACATTTAGTTCGGTCAAGTTTGAGTAAAATAGTAAGAATACTTAAAATATTTATTTAAGTAAATATGATTTTAATTTTACCAAGAACCTAAGCATTTACAATCTGGCCTAACTAAGGATTTATTTTGCCTTAAATTGGTTTTTGATAAATGTTTTTTAGACCTAAAAAATCGCAGATTAAATACTTTAATAAGCATTATCAGTATTAAAAGAGGCAATAGGAAACGAGTTAAAATTACTCTAATCCTATCTTTACTAACTTATTAATAAACAGATTTACCAGAATATTTTTATTATAAAATAGTGAATCAGTAAAAATTAAATTCGATTTTTGGCAGCTTTTTAGCTCTATTATATGAGCCAAAAACAAAGTCACAATAGCAGTGACAGAATATGTTTACTTTGTTCTTTTTATAAATAGTTAAGAATACAGTTTTGTTTTAAAAATTGTTTTTACTAAAATTTTCCAAATGCAAGACCAAGACGAGACTTAGCCAGTTATGGAATCAGTCTTGCATCACTACACCTGGTCTTGGTATTGCGCTCTTAGTTTTGTTCTTCATCTCGGTCTTGCAGCAAGAGTTTCGCAAATCTTGCAATTAAATATTAGCTTATTGCTATTTATTTAACACGTTAGTTTTATTTTATATATATATATATATATATATATATATATATATATATATATATATATATATATATATAATATATATATATATATATATATATATATATATATATATATATATATATATATATATATATATATATATATATATATATATATATATATATATATATATATATATATATATATATAAATGCGCCATTGCGGTATTTTGTAATATTTCTTTATGAATTTTTTTGTCTTATTTTTGAACGGTATACTTTAATGTAGCACTAGTTTTAATAAATAAATTTTAACTGTGTCTAGTTCATTTCTGCAGGATTTAGGGTTCGTAAAGCGTATGCAACAGGAAGATCATTACCTACAGGACCTTGTGATAAAATGGCTCCTATAGCATAGTTTGAGGCGTCTGTGGTTAACTTAAAGGGTTTAGTAAAATCGGGGTGTTGTAATATAGGATCATTCGTTAAAATATTTTTACAAGTTTTAAAAATTTGTATAAATTCATAAGTGTGTTTGATTTTTGTGTTCTTTTTTAAGCAGTTGGTCAATGGTTTAGTTAAATGAGCAAAATTTTTTATAAATTTTCTATAATAACCTATAAGGCCTAAAAAAGATTTAATTTCTTTAGTAGTTGTAGTCACTTAACCTATTTCTATGTAGTCTATTTACTAATAATGCCTATAAAATAGTCTCTCAATAGGTACTGAAGTTGTAGGTTTTAAAAGAAAATCACAAGCCAACTTGAATAAAATCGGAGATTCCGTCCTCCACCACTCTAAAATGTTTTCTGAGCTGGCGGCTCGGTTTACTCAGGAACTGTTCCAATAATGCCCAAATCTCAGTTTGACTTAACTGCAGGCTCAGTCTTATCTTGCTTAAGTTTTGAAGAGTCAGTCTTGGACTTGGTCTTGCTACAATTAGGCGGTCTTGCTCTTGGCCTTGGCCTTGCAAAAATGCAAGAACAAGACCAAAACTGCTTCTTATCGTGATATGCGCTTTATAAAAGTCAAAATGCACAAGTCTTAGATTTTAATGTCCAATATTGGGCAATCTTTTCGTAAATCGCAATTTTACACAGTATATAGTACCACAACCTATTTTTTTTATTTAAATATATAAATCAATTTTTTTAATTAAAGTATTTTCGGCATGTACTTTTGCTGCATAGTTAATGATTAGTAAATATTTAACCATAAAAGTTCTAAATAAATATTTTTTTTTTAAAACAACTTACCTTTATTTAAAATTAGGGTTATTTTGTGTAAAAGGTTTCTTATAAAAAGTAAACCAACTCGTTTGTTCGAATCAGAGTCTAGTTTTCCCGTGCTAGCAGTGATACAGACAGGGTTGGGGCACCCTTGCGAAGCCAAGCTCTCCCTCAGCGCTGCCCAAACATTAATTATTATTCCCGTGCCATGAATGTTTTCCGTTTTATCTCGAATGAACACATTTTTCGAATCTGCGACTTCGGTTCTATTATTCTTTACACACCAATTTGTTTTAAAATGAATTTGCTTAATAACCCAGAAAATGTTTCTTTTTCTGTGTATTATGTTTAATTTAAATAGTTTATATTTTATAACATAATTTTACTTTGTAACGCTTTTACACTACATTTAAACCATCAGTTGCTCACTTCCTAAATTTAATTAGTGTTATATTTTTACTTAAAAATATTTTATGCTTTGTCGACAAAAATGATACTTTTGATGATGTTACATTATTTTAAATTTTTAGGAAAAATTATTTGGCTTTTTTCCAGAATAAAAATATTCATATATTATTTTTAAAAATTACACATTTTTATATAATATAAAAAGCTGGTCTGCTCTTGCAATATTAATAACAAAACCATAAAAAGATATATAAGACAAGAATTTTTAAAAAAATTAATTTATTTTTAAATTTTCTATAAATAAAATAATTATTTTTTTTTAAGTTTATAAAAATAAAAATTAAACTTACTTGAAAACATTGACAACCCGTTATAAAATATTGTAACACAAGTAATTAAAAATATGTAAACGTATAATTTTCTTTTACCAATGTATTTTGAAAAAGTTAATTATAATAATAACAAAATTGCTTTATTTTTATATAAGATTACACATCTTTTCGACAAAGCAGAATAAAAAACTATGATTATAACAAAAAATGATAATAAATTATATGATATTATGAGAAAAAAGACAAAATAGGACAATTTAAATCTATAAAAACTACCCATATTTTTAATACTAGCAGATAATTAATTAAACATTTCATTAAGTCCAAACGATTTTTTCATTAAGGGGGTTTTCTGGTGTAGAAATTTCAAAAAATCGATTTTTTACCGCTCTTTTCAATACCTTATATTATGGAAAACATATGGGCGAAACCGTTTTGCCCGAACTTATTTCTTATAGTCGAAATACGTAATTATCGGACCGGTCGTCCCAAATTTCCCAAAATTCACACTTTTCTTCCTGAGCGCATGAATTGCTAACAAATTACTGGACCAATTTTGATGCCGCTTTAACATTTTGTAGAAAATTAAACTGGCTCTGGTTGCAACCTTGAAGGTTAAAATCGCTTCAAAATTTTGGATTTTACGTACAGTGACGGCCATACAATGTTGGGCAAAAAATTTGTCAAATTTTGACTTTTCTGCCAATTTTTTTTAAATTGCTCATTTTACCCTTGTTTTACTTTTAATTACTATAAATAAAGGAAAAGGTAAAAGAAAATATTTATATTTCATAAAAACTAACAAATTAATAAATTAATTAACAATTTAATAAATTCAAACAAACTTAAATATCCTTCCAAACAAATGTAATATTTAATTGCGGCCCCGTTTTTTTTCTAAGACAGAGTTTAGCCTTCTAGGCATCGAATGGACCAAAGCCCGGGCGTAGTCCGGATTTCCTTGTAACTCATTTCACGCCTCTAAAATTGTATTCTGAAGTTCGTTTACATTTTGCGGCCAAAACTCATTTTCCCTAATAATTTTTTTAACTAATCAGCCCCAAACATTTTCCATCACATTTAAATCCGGACTACGTGCGGACCACGGTAAAACCCTGATACGCTGCTCTTCCATCCATTCACCGACTTGCCGGGCCGTATAAACGGGACACTTATCTTGCTGAAAGATAAAATTTCTGTCCGGAGATCGATCCAGTACAGAAGGAAGCATGATATTCTGTAATAGATCTATATATACCTCCACATTGAACCTTCCTTCAATAAAATAACATTTTCATTGTAGTACGACTGAAACACTTTTTCATCGGTGAATATATTATATTTTCTCAAAAAATCATAGGCTCCAAGTAAAATTGTAGAGCAAATCCAATGCGTTGTTCCTTTTTTGAATTTGTAAAAACGGTTTTAAGGCTACCGGGTAGCAGCGCAATTCGGATATTCGCCTTATTTTTCGCCGTGCCGTTCTAACCGATGCTGGGAAATTGATTTTCGTTTTTGCTGTAACTACAGATTTAAATGGTTGGTTTCTCAAAACATTAACTAAAATATTGTTTTGTTCTTGATTCGATAGTTTGGAGCGACCACTTTTAGCTCTTCTCTCAAAGGAGTGTGTTTCCTGCCATTTTTTTTTTGAACAAAATGAATAGTACCTTTGAGATGTTAAGCTCTTCCGCCACATCCCTTTTTGGCCAACCTCTCTGCTAAATATAATGAATAATTAATACTTTTTGGTCCAAAGTTAAGTTTGGCATTTTAAAAAATATTTTTAGAGACTGACGAAGGACACATGTTTCTTTATTAGGTTTTTCAACAGGTATTTATATTTAGTAGAAGGTGGCATAAGTCTATTTTACGAAAGAAAAAAAGAATTGCCCAAGATTTAACGGCCGTTCCTGTATGTTTAAATACAAAAAAAAACGATTTTTAAAACTTTTTTTCAAATGGCCCCCATTTTGTGAAAAATTGACGATTTTACTTTTTCGAGGTTTCGACCATAGCTACACTTTTATTAATTTTTGGTCCTGTCTGCTTCAGACCTCCTAGTTACCTAAGCCAGGTGCGCTCACCTACCGGAGCACGGCGAGCATGACTTTCTTCGGCGCCATTTTGTTCAAGACGGTTTAACATTTTGAGCCGAAAAAAAAAATTAATGTAGCTTAAATATGGAAGAGTAAAAGGTTATAAGCATTTTTTACCTATCATTTGATTTTACCTTAATAAAAAATGTTGAAATTGTGGTAAAAATCGGAGCTCCAAACCAGAAAACTTTTTTAAAGTGGAATATGTATTTAAAAGATAAATATGAGGATTTTGTCTTGTATTGTGCGAAGAATTCCTAATATTATTAAACCAATATTTTCTTGTTAAAACTTAATAAACCACACTTAAATGTGTTACATTATTAATATTCGTAATACCTGCCTTAAACAAACTTTAAAGTCTTTCAGTATTTTTGGCAAATATTAGAAATAAAACTTTAAATTTAATTATTTTGTAGCAGTACGTAGAACGATACATTAAACTAAGCCTGTACGCGTTTATTTTCAGTCACGGTCCGATGTCCTGCACCTTTTCCCCACTATCATTTCGGGCTTCGCATTGTGCTGCAACTGACAGCGATCATTTTCGGAGTGTTAATAAAGAGTTTTTTGAATATCGAACCCCATAGTTCACTGGCGACAAGCAGAGGGCCTAGTCTCATCAGATAGTACACATTATTGCCGTTGACAGCATCACCACGGTCATTTATAAGCGCAAGGTCAATTAGATGTACATGACTTGCTCTGTGGATGATAGCTGATGCGAAGTGACAGTTTAGAGTTTTGTCGAGTGCCTTAGTGCCCTTAGGGGCGGGATGAATAATTTACCGCAGAAACTTAGGGGGACAGTTTTTATTTATCTGTGTAGTTTAAACCAGTTTGCGAAATACAATAAGCATTTATTTTTGTAGCTAAATAGAACGTAAATGTAAAATAAAAAATCATTAAATGTTAAACTGCATTGAATTATTCAGTTTTACTATTATATATATATATATATATATATATATATATATATATATATATATATATATATATATATATATATATATATACTACTGAGTGACAAAAAACCTATTTATACCGGGTAATCCAGGAGAAAGGCTCAACCCATTTTTTTTCTAGATGTCTTAAAATAAAAAAATGATACTTTAGGATATCATAAAATCAAACATTTGACAAATATATTCTATAGTTTTGTGGCGAATTCATGTTTTATTTGGGATACTCGCCTTACTACTTTTTGGAACTTTTCGGCTAGGTCCCGGGGTATAAAAACCCAAAAATCAAAAATATTAATCTACGTTTCGGTGGCAAGTCGGCCACTGTTGTCAAGATAAAAAATAAATTTAAATATAATAAAATAAAATTTTAATATATTTTTGCTCTAAAAACTTTTGTTAAACTAATGTAATTTATGACTTTTTGTCATAAATAACATTAGGTTATGTGACTGGTATATGTATAGTATTCAAAAAGATAAAAAAAGATGGTATGGTGTGTTAACTGATTTTAAGTTTACCTTAATTTACATTAGCATCAAGCATACGTAATTTGACGTTTTAAAACAAGATTTCGTGAGTTTCGAATTCACCGAAAATGACCTTTTAATTTTCAAATGATGCACCTTGTAAATTTTTTCGATAAGTTGGCCCCGGTGCACCAAAAATTATTATTTCAGTATTAATTAATTAGCCAAAAATAAAAAATCTCTGTGTAAATGCTTTACAATTTATTTGATTAAGTTTTAAAATAAAAATACTCCATTTTTTAAGTTCACTGCAGCATAACCTTTCTTTAAAAAATATTAACATAAAGTTCGCATTTTTTTATTTAAACTATTTTTTGGGTGTTTGGTTTGATATTTCTTTTCAAGCTGTCAAAATTTGACCTATGGGTTACTGGTAGATGCGAAATGCTCCCGGGAATCGAAAAATGTTAAAATATACAGGGTGTCTCGTTTGAAAATAAAAATTTAAGCAAGTCACGTGACCTGTGATAAAGTACCTTTGTGTATTTATTAATGCACTCCAATGTAAAATAATGGACCAATTTACTCTTTAATTGGTTTTATGTTAATTTCTTATGCCTATACAGGGTTGATTAATTACAAACTTCGTAAAAATTTCTGTTTTTTTTTTAACTTCAGTTAACTGTCTTTATTAATAGGTTTACTATTGGTAATACTAATATCTTTTTTTATCTGCTGACCAAATTATGAATTTATGTGACCAATTAAATGTCGATCTAACTCAGTATTTTAAACTGCTAGCGATGGTCGTACGTTTTTTTGTGGTGCTACCATATTTTATTTGACCTTGAAGTGTTAATCTTTCAATTTTTTTTTGTTGATTCACTGGCCAAATTTGGCCCTGTCCAATTAATAATGCTAGTCTGTTACTAATACATTTTATTTTTATCTGATCAGTAGAACTATTTTAGGGTGCTAAAAGTTTTGTTCTATATATTTCTTACCTTAATGTCCTTTTTTTTCTTTGGGCTATTATGGACTAAACGTCTAGAGGCACTGATCAATTAATTTTTGGTCATTTTAAAGTAAATTTTCTTTTGCAAGCACCCGTATCTTAAATTTGGAGTGCTTAAAGTTTTTGAGGGTCCTTGAAAATTAATACATTCAATTTTTTCGTTTTAAAATCTGACCAAATTTTGAAATCATCTGAACATTTTTGACCAATTAATAAGCAATTATTTAGGCTATTTTTCAAGGCAATATTTACATTTTCTCGTGCTAACAATTGCAGAGACATTTACTTCTGCATTAAACTAAGTAAAAATAAAATTATGTTAATGTAAAGCTTCCTAAGGTTTTAAGTTAAAAGAATTTCCAAACATTGGGTGTAACATAACTCCCCGAAGCGAAGAATCGAATGTCATGAATCAATTTGCTAAAAAGAAGTATACTTCCCATCTCCAGTGGCGATTGCAGTTTTGTCGGACTCACAGTGTCGCGTACTCCCGATTCATACGTAAATCGGAAAACCCTGATAAATGCCCGGAATTAATACTAGCGATGATTAATGAACGGTTGCTATGACCAACCGATCAGGAACTAGCTGCAGTTATAGATTACTATACCGTAGATACATATACTTCGTTCATGTTATAAACCTTTTATTTGTTGTTACAAAATTTTAGCTATTACCTTCTTGTGTGCATTACAAAAACTTTTTAATTCTTTTTTCTTGAATACGTAATTAGTATCTTCCTTAAAACAGTCATTATTTTAATCTTTAACATCACCTTTGTAAATATCTTTTTTTTAATGTAATTGTGAAATATTTAATATTGATTACACAGGTCCACAAAAAAAAGTGGTTTGTGCTGGGTGTCGAACTAAGATTTTCTGGCGTATTTTTTTCCGCTGTACACGAATCTAAAGTAAAAATTGGGGATCAAACCGCAAAAAATCGAGACAACGCCCAAAAAACGACACGGTATATTTACAGGCAGAAACCTACCACCACGGAAAGTTTGACTACTACTATATAACCTATAAAAGATACAAAAAAATTCATGGAACAAAAAAGAGAGCTTTTTAAATTGTCTATAAATAATTGCATAAAAATGTTTAATAAGTTTAATAATCAAGGAGATATAAACGAAAATGTAATTTTGACAAAATTTTCAGTCCAATAAAGGATTTTTATATTTGTGATTTTTAAGTTTTTTAATAATGAATAATTAATTTTATTTATTTAAATTCCAAGTCACTCAAAATTTGCAGAAAAAACCTAAAAATGAAAAAAAATCATTTACAAGTTTTTTCCAGAGGTTTACCTTGAAAAAATCGTAAAAATTCGGTTTTTTGATTATAACTCGAAAAATATGGCATTTAGATAAAAAGGTTTCATAGCCTAAATTAAAGGTCTTGTATAAATACCTAGTTTATTTTTTATAAAGTTTCGTGCATTTTTTATAATTTTAAAAATATTGACGTTTAAAAAAATTGTAATATCTGAAATTACGCCTTTTCACGAATATTTGCTGTTTGACCCACAATTTTGACTTCAGATTCGTGTTCAGCGGAAAAAAATCTCCAGAAAAAATCCTAGTTTGACACCCAGCACTCACCACTTTTTTTGATAGGCCTGCGTTATTAAAGCATTAATCTTTGGGATTTAGTGGATTTGTAGCAACACTGCTTTCCATAATTTATTCAAGATTTAACGAGTCACAACGAAATTTAAAAATAATTTTAAACATAAACCTAAAACAATGAATTACTACAGTTTAAGGTTTTTTTTTGAAACCATTGCCATTTGTGATATCTTTAAATAATACTTCGTAATATCTAAAAGCCCTACTCTGAGATACATATCGCAGGCCGTTTGAAAAAATGGATTATGGATTTTACGTTTTAATACTGGTGACTAAAGACGTATATAAACTAAAAAGACTTTTAAGGTATTGTTTTAAAGGGTCTTAGCCACACTTAACTTTATATTTAAACAATATTAATATCTACAAGGTAACTCTTATTTCTTTCCAGGATGCTTAGGTATGCGAGATTCTTTGCCACCTTCACATGAAATTTCACTTGCTTTTTTTATCACGATCTAAACGTAGTATGTCAAGAAATCACCAACCATCTAAAACAGTTTAACTGAGTATTAAGGCTTAAGTTTTCTATACCTCCAAATTATAAACCGTGGTTTTCTATATATTGTGATAATGCCAGACTTTTAAAAAACTCAAAACCACAAAAAGTGTCTAAAAATCGAAAAAATTACTATATAATTAATTTTATACCTTTTACCTTACAAGACAAAATATTTAGTACCTCTTATAAAATAAGATCAAAAACTATAACTTAAACGAGACTCTACATGACCAATATATAATTCCATATATTAACGAACTTCGGAAAAGATCTGCAGAATGGCAGGATAAAGTATAATATTAAAACGGCATTTAAATCCCAAACCACTCTAAGAAGTATTCTTACTAAGACGAGACCTGACAACAATGTCTCAAATAATGACTGTATCTACCAAATTCCCTGTAAATGTGGCAAGGAAAACAAAAAGACCACTCGAAGTTAGAGATAAAAAAAACAAAAAACATATGGATAGAGGTGGAACGTCAAAGTCAGGGATTAACGAACACTCTTTGTCAAAACAACACCGCATACAATGGTCACATATAATTGTAAACAACCTAAATGTATTTAGCAAGCCTAGTATCGATATTCCGAATATCTGGCAGCCGTTGCTAAACCATTAAAAATCGGTCAAGCTTTGGTGAACAACGGATGGTATATAAGTCGTAGCTTTTAAGAATAGTTTTTAGTTATCACTTAAAAACGGTTGGAGATACACCACTAACCGAAACGTAGTGTATTATTTAAAAAATAAAGACAATGGAAGTCCAAGATTTTAGTGTTATTGAAACCATGACATTGTCTAACACTTTCAAGGAAATTTGCACTTTTTTTCTATTATACACCCTGTTCATTTTCCTATTACAACAATTGCTTCGACTTCTCATAAATTTTTAAAAAATATGTTATATAAATGAAATTGCCTCTCAATTTATCGAACATACCAACAGAACGTTGGACTTTATACCTTCATGGATCATTCCAACTAAAACTTTAAGGGAAAATGGAATACATCGCTGAGCTATTTTAATGCCTAATATAATTCACTCTACCTTACATTCCCCTTTAAATAATATTTAAATTAGGTATATTTCCCAAAAATTTTTGTGCAAAGCCAATAAGTCTATAAAATTTTAAAAGGTTAAAAGTTAACCAAATTGAAAATAAGATAAAATTTTAAAAATTCTGTAAGTTATAAAAATGTAAATTAATTAATTTAATTAATTTGTTTATTAAACATTATAGTATAGCAAATAAATTTGGTTTAAGTAGATTTCTAATTTTAAAATTAAAGAGAAAACAAGAACACAACAACAAACTGATTTATTTTCGTTTCATTTCATATCTTGTCAGTCAATTCACGTTATAGTATTGTCGGTATATCGGTATATCGGTGTATCCAATTTTTCTTAGTACTTACTAACGCACTGAGATATCGCGTCGACCTAATTTTCATTGCAGGTAAACAAACAATGCAAGTTTAAATAAAACTGTTTGACTTTACCACAAATACTTTAAACGTAATGGGTAAGTCAAGAAGAACTAAAACTAACCAAAACTTAAAGCATTGAAGAGTAGCTGGTGGGTTGATAAATCTGATGATATTTTAATATTTATATAACAACGATATCTAATTTTTAGTAGTTTAAGGTGGTTCACTCGTAACACGGTTTTGCTTAAGAATTAACTAAAATTTAACTATAGGTTAATAAAAGTGTCTTATATCTAACTGAAAAAAAAAACGAAACTTGTTTATCGTCTGTGAAACGAGATATCTGTCATGTATGAAAGCCATGCATTCATTTCGGAATATCTCGAAAACGGTTCTTATAATATTTTTTTAATACTAATGGAATAAAAAATCAAAGTATTAAAATATTTAAAAAAACTCTAAATCTTTTTATCGTTTTGTTTAAATAATATTGATTTTTGAAAGTTATCAGAGGGTGTGTTTGTTTTTAAGAAATAGTGTACACTATTTTATTCTCTTTACGTAATCGCTCTTATAAAAGGTGTATTTTAGGACTGGGTGGGTCCAAAAATTAAAATAGTGTAAAATATTACTGAATAACGAACATACCTCATGTGTTGTGTACAGTCTCTCACAAAAATAATATTTTCAAGAATTGAAATCCTCTAACTTTTGGTAAAGCGTATTCAATTTATATTTGTGGTCCATTTAAAATACTTTTTCTTCTTTCTTTCCTGGCCTTACAACTCTGGGTGAGTCTTAGCCGCATCCCTATTGCCCTTCAACTCCTACGATTTTGTGCTTCCACCTGCCACTGCTGGACTCCCATCTTAGATAAATCTGCTGCGACAGCATCCTTCCATCTTTTTCTGGGTCTAACTATTGATTTTCTGCCATCTGGTATCTCAAGGAATACTGTTTTTATCAATCTGTGGTCTTCTGATCTTTCTACATGACCTGCTGTACATTGCCGCCAGTTCAGCATTGTGGCGTCTTTTCCACACTCCTGTTGTTTTATCTCTATTGGGTCCAAATATCATAAGGAAAACTCATCAATGGGTTACATTTTGCCTGATTCGAGGCCTTGGGTTCTTTGTAACTAACATGTATTTTGTTTTTTCTTCATTTACTCGTAGGCCCAGATTTTCTGCTTCTTCCTCCAGCTGAAAAAACCTCTCGCATGTCTCTTGTTAAATGAGCCACTGTGTCTATGTCATCAGTAAAGGCCAACAGTAGTTTTAAACCCTGATGAGCAAAACCCTCTGTTAGTTTCATCGCTATTTTGGTAACTGCATCTTTCAAGGCAAAATTAAATAACAACTGTGATAGAGGGGCTCCTTGTCTGAGTCCTGATGTTACACTGAATGACTTGATGTTCTGTTTCCTACCCTTATTCAAAATACTACCTCTTTAAATTTTAACTTAAATAATATGCACTTGCTTGTCAGCCCTTGCTAAATGTGAAATTATGTCTTACTTGTCAATATTAACTAAATAATTGTATAATTTAATTCATTAGAAATACTTTTAAAGAGGCAAGGACATTTTTATCGATGCAAATTCTCGCTGTTTAGAAATAAAATGGACGATTATGGTAAAATATTTCAAAAATAACAAGCTCTATTTTCTCCTGTAAAAATCTCTATTTAAAATAAATATATTGAGCAAGTTTAAAAATATTTAAAAATGTTACAAAATCTTTATGTATCCTTTTGCAATCACACTTATTAAAAAACGTTTGTATTTAAGAGGCGTTCTATGAACCCGGGTGTAGCGGAAGTTGACAATAATTTTGTTACAGCGTGCAACTGCTGCTAGTTTTAAAAACTTTCACGTTCTCTTTTAAATTTAAAAATGGAAGTAAGCGCATAAAAGTACTTTCGTATAATGATTTTCGGACTTTAATAACAAAAAATATTTTCCTGGGTAGATATTTCAACATTATCTTAATAGCCGCTATATGACCTAATGATACAATGATCGTGTTTAAATATGGGTAATGGGCTTACGAAGTTTAAGTGTTCTACAACCGGAACTTTACGAAACTAAGCCAGCTTGCCGGCAATGGCGTTCTTGCCGCTGGCATAAGAATTCGGCGGCTTGCAGCAGGTTTTTCGTGGATCTGAATTTGGCTACACTAAAAAGACTGGGTTAGTTGTTATTTATATTTTGGGCAACGACTATATACCTACTAAGGGACTGCTCAGTTCCATTTCACGTACGTTGGAAAATTTACTGGAAGCGGGCAGTGGCTGTGACGTCACCACCGGTGCTGAATAATGCTGGGCGATGTTTATCGATGTTTTTAAAACATCGATGTCGACATTTCAATGTTTAATATTATAAAAAAAAGTTTTAGACCTAATTTTTCTAGCTCCAAAAATAAAATATTAATTTTTTGAGTGATAGTATTTAATTTTATTTGAAGTTGCTTAACTAGAAATAAGTAGGTTTTGCTCCAGTTATTATTCAAAAACATTCCTTTTTTTTTGATGAATTATGTGTGACTTGTTCCGGCATGCGTATCGACATTTTTGCAATGTCGGGGAATTACCAACTTGGCATAGTGACATATTTAGTCTTCTTCTCACTTGATCATAATTTCTATAACTACTTCATACTTTTTGTTACAGAATTATTTGTTTATGTTTATTTATTTTATTTATTTTAGAATATTTTGTTTTAAAAGACTTGTCTTTATTTTTTGTTACAGAATGGATTTATTTATTTATTTTTTAGCATGTTTTTATTTTTTGTTTCAAAATGACTTTAAGTTTTTGGAGAAAAAACTATATTTTTTTTTATTTTTTTCGATTTTTCATTTCACTTCAACTTTAAATAGTAGCAATCTTTTAAATTTTAACATCGATGTTTAGCAAACATGGATGATTCACAAACAATTTTTACAAACTATCGGTGTTTGCCTTTGGTATCCCAGCACTAGCCAGCACCGGTGTTGACGTCACAACGAGTTTGACCTTGGCAGATAAATTTGGCAAACTGAGCCATCCTGTATATTTTATAGTCGTTGGGTTTTGGGTGCGGCAAAGTTTAAAGTAGTTTACTCGTAATACTGATTTTAAAGAATTTAATAAAATTGAATTATAGGGTTAATTAAAATGTCTTTTATCTAATTGAATAAAAACACATTTTTTTATGGTGGATTTTATTCTGCATAATTAACATTGTCGATATCTGTCATGTATGAAAGCCATGCATTCATTTCGAAATATCTTAAAACAGTTCTCTACGATATTTTTTAACAACTAATGCAACATAAAACAAGGTATTCGAAAATTAAAAAACCCTGAATTTTTTAACCGTTTTCTTTAAAAGATATTGATTTTTGAAAGTTTACTAGGTCCGGTTGTTATTAAGAAATATTGTACTCTATTTTACTTTTTTTTTACGTAATCGCCCTTACAGAAGGTGTATTTTAGGACTAGGTGGACCCAAAAAGTGCAAAATAATGTAAAATATAACTGAATACCGAACAGACCTCATGTGTTGTGTGTACAAAAACAATATTTTCAAGCATTAAACAATCTCTTACTTTTGGTAAAGCGTATTCAATCCTATTTGGAACAGCGCTAATTTGGGGTCCATTCAAAATACTGCATATGAATTAAAATAGAAAAATATAATGATCTGTCCTGGTACTAGTCCCGGCCCGTTCGGCAATCAATTTTTGTTAGAGAGAGATGGGCGAGTTCGGCGTGAATGGCATGAAAGAGACAAAGTAAACTGTGAATAAAAATATTAGCAAAATTCAGAGACGAATATGAAAATAATTTATTTTCTAGTATCTCGCTACTACCTGAGTTTTTAATATCATTATTTTTCTGTTTTTATAAGAATAAATAGTTATTTTTTTGCTTTTTTCTTAATTACTTAAGCATTTTTAATTTTTAAACTTTTAAATATTTTTTATTATAAACTTAATTCTTTTCTTTTTATTTTTTTATTATTTTTTCGGTGATTTCACAAATCTGTTTTATTTCGAAAGAGTTGTGGTAATAAAAGAGCTTCTTTATCCGTCCACTGGATATTCTCTTAATTAAATGGATGACCAGCTACTTATACAATCAATCTGATAAAAGGAGAAATTGTATTACTTTTTTTTGTTATCCTCTTTTTCATTCTTGTTTTAAACTGTATGTAATACAGTTGCCTGCAGTGAGCCAAAAAAAATTAAATGATAATTTTGTGCAGAACTAACCATATAACTACGTCACGAAAAGTTGTCCATTTCCGTCTGTCGGTCTGTCTGCCTGTTGACCCTTTAATTCTGAAGGAATAAAAATGTAAATTTGCACGGGTAAAACTTAGCAGTAAATCTGGAACTAATTCACATACGCTCAGCTATAATTAAATTGTGTAAGTATAAGGTTTTTGCTGTAAAAACTTCACAGTGGATCCGGTGAAACCTACATTTTTTATGGATTACCTTATTTTGACCCATAAAAATGGAGTTTCATCATTTTTCCCACTCACTGTTCTTATTATATTTATAACTTTTTACAGTGAAGTTTAGAAACCTTTTTTGAGTGAAAGTAGCAAAGCATTTGCAAAAAGATTTATATATTTACATTTTCCATATAATTGGTAATAAAATTTGTATACAAATTTATAACTGATTTGTTGATGTGTAAATTTGCAAGCATTTGAAGAGAATATATATTAAAATTTATTTATATTAAGATAAAATTGAAGATAATAAAAAGTTCTGCAGACACCAGTAAGTCGCCACGCAACTCCAGGACGGGTAGACCATCAGCGGTAAAACTGGAACTTCAGCATTATTCCCACCTACGCTCAAAACCTTATCGTTTTTTCCCCATAGTAACTCTAATGATACCAATGCATCCGGTTTACCGAAATCTACATATTATGGCCTAAAAATTGACTTTCATAGTTTTTCCCTTTGACTCTTCAAATGTTAAACGCCTGTCATGGGCAAAAAATAAGGGTTATTTTATCCGTTCAATCAGCGAGCCGGAAGTTAACAATAATTTCGTTACACTACATTCAATGGTTACTCCTATTACGAAAACTTTCACGTACTCCAAAAAAGAAAGTATCTAAGCATAAAAGTAGTGCACTGAACCAAACCCTTAGTTTCCTTAGTGTTTATTTTGTATTTGAAAGCAGCCACTTGCCGATATACAAGAAGTTTTACAATTGCACCTTGTTTATTTAACTCTGTTTAACTGTCATAAGCCATTTTATTTGTTGTAAAATATACTTAAAGGATATTTTTTGCGTTTTTTCTTTTTTTTTTAATATGAAACAGTTTTCCTTTATAATGGGACCTAAATTAATTGAAGGTATTCCTAATGGGATTAAATGAGTTTCTCATTTCTTATTTTTTTTTTATCTTGGGACAGTCCACGAAGGCTGATGCCTAAGTACTAACGTACCGTGGGTGTCTTCAGTGTGGTGAGAGGGAGTTTGTTCACACGGGACTTAAATTTTTGGAGATTGGGAGGAGAAGGAAAAACTTCTGCGGGCAGCAGGTTCCATAGTCTTGACACTCTAGGAATAAAGGAACGAAGAAAGCGGGAAGTTCGGGGCCTCTCTAACTGAACTGTAAAAGGATGCATAAAAGTTGCACTACGTGTTGCTCTGTTGGGAGCTGCCAGAGAAGGAATAATACTGGCCAATTCCTCTGAGCAGAAGCCGTAAAAATACCTATAGAAGAGCGACAGATCTCCTACAGCTCGACGATGGGCAAGAAGAGGAAGCCTTTCTGTGAGCGTTGGATCATTAATAAGACGAACAGCTCTTTTTTGAATGGAGTCCAGGAGGCTAAGTATTGTAGGGGACGCCATTCCCTAGACATGAGAACAATATTCCAAAGAGGGTCTGATTTGGGATACATACAGAGTATACAAATTGGAAGAAGAAAAGTACTTTCTGGCTCGAAAGAGGAATCCAAGCTTTTTTGAAGCTGCTGAGGCTATGGATGTAATGTGTTTGTGTCAGTTGAGGTTATTCTCAAAAGTAACGCCGACTAGATTAAACGACTCTTTGTTCTGCAGAACTTGGCCGCTCATATGTAAGGGATGAGCATTCGCAGACTTTTTTCGCGACAGCGAACATGACTGTGTTTTTGAGGCATTAAACTGAACACGATTTTTGGCACCCCAATCCAATATAAGTTTGAGGTCTTGTGAAAGAGATATCTGCATTGACCTGCGCTTGTTTTCAAAATCAGAATTACACGGTGGCTTAAGAAATTGAATACTAGAGTGGAGGGTACTATCGTCAGCAAAACTATGAATGGGATTGATTGTGGAAGAGGGAAGATCGTTAATGTGTAGAAGAAACAGTGTGGGTGCCAGCACTGAGCCCTGGGGCACCCCAGCATTTATTTGGTAGAAGCTGGAGGAATGACCATCTACACTAACTGATATACGTCGATTAGAAAGGAAACTGGAAAGCCAAGAGCAAAGCTTAGGTGGAAGACCGTAAGAAGGAAGTTTGTTAAGATGCCCATCATGCCAGACCTGATCGAAAGCTTTGGATATGTCAAGAGCAACGACCTGGGATTCACCAAGAAACTCAAGGGACTTGTTCCAGTTGTGTGAGACAAAGGAAAGAAGATCAGCTGTGGATCTACTGTGACGGAATCCATATTGTCTATCATGTAAGATCTTATGTTTTTCCAGATACTTTAAGATTTGGGAATTAATGAATTTTTCCATTACCTTGCAAACAACTGAAAGAAGAGATATAGGTCTATAGTTAGAAGGGAGACTTTTGGATCCTTTTTTGGGGACAGGTTGCACACGTGCAGTTTTCCAACTCTCCGGGAAAATGCCCGTGTCGTAAGAGATTCGAAAGAGGCCAGTTAAGATGGGTGCAAGCTCGGGAGCACATTTTTTTAAGACGATTGCTGGTATGCCATCCAGCCCAGACGATTTTTTAGTATTAAGAGAAGAAAGAATACGCTTGATCTGTTTGACTTTAAAAATTATATCGGACATTTTATGAGAAACAGGGACAACTGTTGGAAGGGGAAGATTAATAGGAGGATCAAGCGTAGAATTGGCAGCAAATTGTTTAGCAAATAGTTCGGCTTTTCCTTTGGAGGTAGAGACAATTCCATCTTCAGAGATATTACAGACTTATTGGATACTAACAGGATTTATGTCTTTACAACAGGAGGTTACAAGGAGTAATTTTAACATTTAGTAGACGCTCCTGTAGTTTCTACTTTTTTTAAAGCTGTGTACATGCAAAATAATGTTATAACTTGTTTAACAGCAGTTAAAAATCCGTAATGCGAAAAGTTTAACTATATTTAAAAAACATGTTTAAAAATTTTTGGTAATATCTGTCCTGTAAATAAATTGTTTTTATTTAGTCTTGTAAAGTAATTTCGGGTTAAGGAGTTTAAAATCATATTGTTTTGATGTTGGTTAAGTATTATAACTATGAAAAAAGCTTTGGTGCTATATAATTTTTCCGTTTTTTATTCAACGTCAATTTTGGGAAAAAAAATACAAAAACTAACCCTTTTAAGAAAATCCAATTACTTTTGCCTGAAAATAACAAATAAGGTTTCTCGTCTTGTACCAACTTTTAATTATTACCATTTAAATAAAAATAAAATTCACTGCGGTTCTAGTATCAGAAAAAATATAAATGGTACTTTAAATTAACCTTTCTGGTCTATTATTTTTTTAAACTAACTCTTAATAATATAACAGTTTTTTTTAAGTTTCATGTATTTTTTATTTTTATTTTTTTATTATTAAAATATATAATGTTATAAATACAAAATCACGATATTCTAGAATTAACTAAATAACTAAATCTATATTTAAAAATTAAAAACTTTATCAATTCCTAAGTCTTCTGGATTGTACCTAGTACCGATGCTGCATTACCCCGTTGTGCTGCTAAACCAATTTTTAGATAAAGAAACTTCAAGATTTTTTGCATGGAATTTTTTTGCAAATTTCATTTATAAAACCCTTAGCCTCATCACCCAAAGGACCAAAAGTTTCAACGGCAAAAGGAATGACGATAAAGCGGTCTTCAAGCTCTTTACATTTTAGATGTTTTTTATTCTCCTCAGGACGAGCAGCCGCAATTTTGCAAGTGTATGGCTGCAAGTAGCATCCCAAAGTAATTGGTTTCCATATTTCCAGGGAATTAAGGTCATTTCATTTACACGTTTTCCATCGCTTTTGCAAACTCCAAGAGGCTCTAACACAGAAGGATTTTCAGCTAAAATCAGAGCTCTCTTGATAATGTCATTTATCTGACTGTGTCTAGAAGAACGCCCTGCACTTTTTTTGCAGCTTAACCCATGTAGACCATAAATATCATAAATATCAGCATTTTCGCCGCAAACGCAGGTGTGCTCTCCGCACAGAGACAGACCAAGTCTGGGAGCGATGGAAATATGGAATGTTTTGTTATCTAACAAATTTCCCAAGGACGAAGATGGAAGTGCGTTAATCCAAGCATTACTTTCAGGGGCTTGAAGGGCAAGAAGACGTGCCTTATCTTCACTTGTCTGGCATATGTTTGTAATAAATGTATTTGTGACGAGCTTGGCAAATCAAAAGTCAAAATCTGTCTGTTTTTTTGGTAATTCTTGTGGTTGATTTTCAAGATTGCAAACAGATAACCATCTTACAAAACAATTGCTGAAATCATTATCTACTGTCACAAGAATATAGGAAGGTAAAATTTTGGAAAAAAATCTGATACGTCATTGATTGAACCTAAAGAGGCAGAAATGGACAGGGTGGATGTATTTCTTATTCCGAGACCTCCAAATTTTACTAAAAGAGTGCTTCGTAACCTTTAGTGTTATTAGATTACATTTTAATTTTTTTGAAAAATCAATCAAAGTTTAATAATTCTGACCCAGTGTAAATAAATTTATTATAGAATTTTTAAATTATGTTTTTTACCAAAAATAAACTGACTGCTTTATATCCAGTATAAACTTGGAAAATCTTGGATAACACAAAGTACTTAAATAAACTTTAAAAATGTTTACGTCGTATAAAAAATGATAAGAAAATAAAAATTAAACTTATTATTAAATTGGGGAACTTTTGCTAAAATAAAATCTGTTCTTATATTTATGGAAGAAACCTTATTATAAATCCTAAATCTGAGTCCATAAGCAACTCAGATTGTACTTGGTATGGTACTTGCAAGATTGAAAAAAATGAAAATGGTACTTGGATAAGGATATGACTTTTTCAACACATAAGAGATAAGGGGTTACATATGCAGGGCTATCACTTCTTTTTACAAAACATATTACTAAGCAAGTAATATTGCTAGAGGTGATACGTATCAATGAACTCAAGGACTAAAATAAACGCAAGGCCAGTTTGTAATCAGGGTGTTTGCTATAGTGTTCTGTTTGTTCTTGTTTTGGAAAAACCTTAACAAATTGCTAGATCTCAAAATTAAAATTGGGAAATTATTTTAAAATGTAATAAAAGTATTCAAAAAATGAAGGTTTTTGTGTTAATATAGGCAACGTGGATTTAAATATAAACATTTATTGGTATGACAGTTCTAAGATCCGATTGCACTGGCAACATTGGGTTATTCAAGGTTGATTCGGACTGTCGGTGTATTCGTTTGATAAAAAATTGTATTAAATTATGTATTGTACGCACTTCAAGGTCCTTTTTTTGTTCTATTAGGTTGTATTATTCAATAATACGTTTTGTAAACTGACTTAATCAACAGCAATCGAACGAGTATGTAGTAAATGAAATAAGGAAGTGTCACTTCAGATAATAAATAAAAATAGTTTTCTGACTTTAAAAATATTTTTTTACAATAAAGAATCATCGATTAATAAACATGTTAGTTATGTTGCAATGCTATAAATATTAAAAAAGTAAATATTTCCTAGTGATGTTATTTAGTGTGTATAATCAATGTTGCCAATGCAGCCTGTTTACAAGAACTCTTCCCCCTTCCCTTTGATTATAATTATGCCAAACAAGCTTTGTTTACTTAAATTCTATACAAGAATTCGTTGATACGTATAAACACATTATATTTGTGATGTATAAACATCAGAAATTTTACAAGGGCATCAATAGATCAGATGTCAAAATACCCTACAGTAACCTTAGAAAAAAAAATCAAATGTCTTTGTCTAAAAGAAACCACGAGACGCCCATGTTAATTTTATTTTAGCATACCGCATATTAAATTTTTAAACTTTAAGTAGCAAATTAGTTTTTTGTGCGAATCGGAAACAGAAGAAGTTTAGTAAAATATAATTATATTTTTAACACGAAATACTCTTTAAAACGAAACCCTACTTTTACATGGCTTTTTACACTTAAAAGGAAACGTGAAAGTTTTTAAAACCAGCAGCAGTTGTACGCTGTAACAAAATTACTGTTTACTTCCGCTACAGTCGGGTTCATAGTAAATCGCGATTTCTTAAATCAGTCTGATTGCAGACGGCAAAGGCAGCTCTCTTCGTCATCGGAACAGGCCTGGCGCTGTGTGCCGCCCCGTTACTTTTATAACTACTTGCCAAGACAATGTAATTAAATGGCATCCATTTGTAATTTTGGGGCGGCGTGAGGAGAATGTAAACGGCCGAACATGGAGAAGGTGTGACTGCGCTGCCTCGAGGCAATCGCCCATCGGTTCTCTAATAAAAACAAGCAGCTGCAGTGTCAATACTCTTGCACGGTCTAAGAATAATTAGCGGCTCTTGCCATGTCCAGAATTAAGCAGCCGCATCACCAAAATTGACGATAATGATAAGAGTCTTTTCCATTTCTGAATAGCTTTAAAGTTTTATAAAGGGTGATCCAACGGTTAGCGTGGATTTGTACCATTAATAAAAAAAGTCATTTTATGAGAAACACCAGAAAAATTTATTGTATCAGAAAGTTTGATATACAGACAGGTCCACTGTAGTAGAAACATAGGAAACACTTAGGCGAATTGACTTACATTCGCTTGATTTGAGCTAGCAAAACAAAACTCGCAAAAACGATGCGATAAATGTGAAGATTTAATTTTAAATTTAAATATTATTTGCTTTCTGGCAGCCGCAGCCATTGCAAATACGTGGTAAGTTCTCTTGGAAACTCGTTTCTTCACTAAAAATAAATAATAATGGACGTTTACGAATTTCGTGAAAAGGTTCAAATTTTAAAATGGTATTTCCAAGGAAAATTATATTGACAAATTCATAAAATTTGGTAATATCTGGTTTCAGCAAGATGGTTGTCCCGCTCTCAATGGACGTGTTGTTCAAGGATATTTGAACAATACGTTTCCTAACCGTTTGATTAGTGGACGTGGAGCCATTTTTTGGCCCGCGAGATCACCAGACCTTGCTCCTAATGATTTCTTTTTGTGGGGTTATTAAAAAATAAGGTTTATGGTCATGAAAGGGCTAATAATTTAGAAGAACTTAGATGGGGTTTTTACGATCGTTTGGAATATTGCCTTGCGCAAGAAGAAGTTTGTTTGAATATGTATTATAATTTCATTTTAGAGTATTTTTTATGGATGTGATTATTTATTTTTTCATTGCGTACTATTTTAATTTTAGAAACGAGTTTTGTGTTTAGAGAACTTACTTTTTATTTTGCTTTGGCAATTAATGAACTGATAAATAAACCTGTTGGTATTTAATTCCCTATTTATAAATAACGGTATCAAGTATCAACTGTTTTCTCAACAGATTAGACCGCATAAATTTATTTTCCGTGATTTTCAAGCGCGCCTTAAACCATACAACACACCCGTCCGAAAGCATATTACAAACTGAGATTCGATTCGGTTAATCATGCATGCCGACGTTTATCGATCGAAGCGGACAGTAGTAAATTCATCAGTTCCCTGCCTGTGTTTCTACTACACTGGACCTGCCTGTATAGCAATTATACATGAAAAATAATATCATTTATATGACCTCCACGGCTTCGTTGACAGGAAGTTATCCGAAGATTAAAGTTTTGGATACATTTTTGCAATAAAATTGGATCAATGGCATCTATGGTAGCTTAAATGTTGTTTTTCAATTTTTGAAGGCTTGTGGGTTATTAGTATACACTTTGTTCTTCAGATAACCCCAAACAAAGTTATCCGCAGGTGTAAGATCACAGGATCTTGGGGCCAATTTACATGAGAGTTTCTGGAAATGATGCGATTATCGAGTTTCAAGCAATAAAACGATCTACGGCGTTGTAAATGGTCCAATGGTTTAAGTTGCTAAGTTAATTGGATTTTGTTAGTATACAAATTAAGCTCTTTCGTTAAAATCAGTCGCAAAGTGTCATGGGTCAAGCTCAAACGTTGTGCTCAACGACGGATTGAGGTGCTTGGTTGTTTAAGCACATTTTCACTTACGGCAGCAATATTTTGATCTGAACGAGCTGGACGATTATGCTGATTTACAACCTTTCACCGATCTAGTCTCTTTAAACCGTTGCACTATTCCACGGATTCTCGACTTACTATTTTGGATTTCCTTTCCTTTATTCCTTTTAATAGAACAATCATTTTCGTAGTAAGTTTGAATAACGTTTGCACGTTGTGCAGTTAAAAAAAAACTCCATTATTGCAATTGCCAAAGTCAATAAATTACATCTATCAAAAAATATTTTCATGGCAAATGCGATATATGTCCGATAACGATAATCAACAACCACGCTAATCGTTGGATCACTCATATATACAAAGGTTTTCTAAAGTTGCAAACTTAACTAAATTACCAGTCAAACCTAAATTTGTTAAGCAACAATATCAGTAAACTTTCAATTTATTTTGATAATATTCATTGCTTACTTCCTTAATCATTTAAGAATAATTACCCTCATTGGCCTCTGCCGCGTTGAATCACCACTTCTCATAAGATTAGCGAAGGTAAGCAACTCTAGACATTGTAAGCGACTGGCTAAGTGATTGTAAGTAAACTTGGTGTATCGTTGTATATGGTTTAAATTTATTAATTAACTGTAAAAAGTCCCATATGGAAGATGAGCATCTCCGTTGGGAGAAAAACTTAACATTATTGAGAAAACTTATTAAATTACGATAATGTAAGTTGCATACATACAAGATGTGTTCGATAATTTTTTTTTCTATTTATAATTTTATAAAAATACGTTGCTTCAGCTATTTTTCATTTTTTTTTCTTTACACTTTTACAAATATTAAAAATATAATTGGATTAATAGTGTTTTTAATGCTATTAACTGCAATAGTAGAAATATTTGGTTTCTGCGGCCTTTATTTTCTGAAAAAGATTTTTATTTGAAAATCTCTAACATTATGAAAATTGAAAGAAAAAGCTTTTGTGGGTTGGATTTATTTTAAGGTTTTATGCTTGCATTGAAAACATATATCATCTGTCACCTGTCAAAAACCACATGACCTAAATTTGTCTTAATAGTTGTGTAAATATATAACTAATGACAGAGACTACACACATTTATAATATATAAAAGTGGCTGAGAGTTTAAAATTAATTTGTAATTGCAAATAATTTTCGCTTTACATTTTTATTTAAAAATAATTTAATTCTAAACTAAAAATATAATATTTCTATTACTTAAGAATATATATAACTATATTTATCTTAAACAAAGACATTACCTATATCTACTTAGCTACAGAAACATCCACAAAATTTAGAATTAGTTACGAAACATTTCAAACTTAAATGATTTTAATGAGCTTAGCAAGAAGCATATTTACGCGGGAAATCAACTTGGGTCTCAACTCAATAACTCGATTTCCTGGCAGGGTGGTAAAAAAGTAATAGTTATTAGTGTAACGACCGTAGTGGTACTATCGTGATATCTAAAAGTACCGTCAAATGAATTAATTGTATGTTTCGGTAATTGAAAATTGTCAACGAAACTCCATAAACAGGTGATTAGTAGCAGCGACTGCATTTATAATATTTGTATTTATAATACAATCTTAATATATTTTTGTAAATATGTATCTGCTTTTTTAAAAATGTGTTTTTTAATTTTTCTTTAGGTTTTTAACACAGATTGCGGAAAAAGCCCCCTATATGATAAAATAAGCAAATATATGCAATTGATTGTATTTACTTCCTTTATTATTTTTTAATTTTGTTCGATCCCTTAAGTTTTGCACTTTTTCCATATAAAAATAGACTAATTCCTAGCACAAGAATAATATTTACTTTTATTTTGTTAAAAAATGTGGCTAAAACTTTTTGATAATTTTTTAATGGTTAAAAAAAACTAATAAAAAGAGTTGTAATAATTTAAGTCAAAAGTTCATTTAATTAAATATCTATTAGCCTAATGCTGAGTTGGGAAGAGGTATTATTTATTTGCCGCATTTCACATTCCAGTTTGCGACCCAAAGGGTTAAGGAAATAGGGAATATATCGTACAGATACCCCATATCAAGTATACAAAATATAGCATTTAACTAGTAAATGTAACTTAACATGCTTTGATGCCTAGTCTAAATATTGTTACCCATTTACGGTAATTAAAATTTTTTTAAAACACCGACAAAGTCGATATACATAATTTTCATTAAATGGTTAAACTTTTAACAAGTAATATAGTAGATACGAATAAAATACCCAACATAAACAACAATCAACAAAACAGGCACTTTTGTAACATACTTTTTATTATTTATGATATTACTAATTTCACGTACTGTACATATATTTAGCATGATTAAATAGGTAATAAAAATACTACCAAACAAAATTTTTTAGCTAGTTACATTACAGTTATGCAGAGGTGGGCTATTGTATTTTTAAAAATACATAGACATGATAATGGTCTATTAAACTAACAAAAATATTTGTGAGACACTTTTTAATCAGCTAATAACAACATGTTTGTTTGTTTTAAATTAATTATTTTTTTACCGTATTATACGTAGTTTAATCCTAAAACTTAAACTCATTTAAAAAAGAAGAAATGGAGAATTAAATGGTAGAAAAAATATACAGGGTTGCATTTAAAGCAGTATATTTGGATAAATCTTAGTAAACACAAGCAAAACCCAAACCAATTATGTAATGGTAACAATTTTAAATACACCTAAGACTCAAATGTATTTATTAAAAAATAATAAAATGTGTGTCATATATACGTTTATTGTTAATCGACAAAAGTAATAAGAAGTGTGTATCATATTTCTGTCCATTGTGAACAAAAGAAGCGTGTTAACCCATTTGCTACCATGTATTCCGACAAGGTAGTACACTACACTATAATTAACATTTGTTTTTTCGTGGCAAATGCTTTGGCCACACTTGTAGGAGAATAACTAAATTATCTGGTTGTCCAACCTAACCCAGTATTCTATCGGCCGAGTGATAATCGCGTTGTTGAATTTAGCAATGGACTTAGCAATTGTTAAAAGTTCACAACGGTTTAGAATGTTTAACAAAATGTCAGATTTTGACAGGTTGCCTACTAAAATCATTGAATAACACTAACAATGACGTTTTGTTAAACATTCTAAACCGTTGTTAACTTTTAACAATTGCTAAGTCCATTGCTAAATTTAACAACGCGATCATCACTCGGCTGTAGGATGATAAAAAATACCATATATTTCCTAGCAAAAACTACAGAAAACAGAGACATTGCCTATTTGCTAAATAAAATTAAAATAAATAGGCATAGTTTATCATATATCTGTAATCTTTAATGACATAGTATATTTGTAAGTTATTAATTTACAACGATCTATTTGACTGTTTAAATACGAAAATGGTTTTATAATAAGACATGTACTTAATGTAACCTAATAAAGAAACTAGCGTTACTAACGCGTGTAATAAAGCGGTTTGTGTAAGCAAAGTTTAAAGTCGTATTAAAACTTGGTAGGCCGATGTTTTGCGAGGCAAACTTTGGGAAAATATGAATTATGATGTTTTGGATATAGTACTTAGGTAATCTAAAAACCGGAATTAAATAATCAGGCAACGAAAATAACAAATTTAAACAATTTTCTTGTTGATATAAATTGTTAAGAAATAAGTCGTCATCCAAAACATTTCGTTAATATGATGTAATGTCTTGTAATTATTCAAAGAAATAAGCAAAATAATAATTTTTGGCAAAATGACGGTTTTTCAAGAAATCGATTTTTGGCAAAAATTTAAGCCTTTAATTGTTTATAAAATGGAAAATACTTAACACAGAGAATAAAATATCTATTAGTTACTAAAAAATATTCTTCAAAGCTTGTGTAAAAATTTAAAACTGGTCGGTCCGTTTAAAGTTTTTAAAGCACATTACATATAGTAGAATAAAACGTAGTAAATGTGCGCATAGCTTTAGGAATATTCGCCGGATTGACTAGAATTTTTCTGTGTGTGTACTTAAATATATGTTAATTACGAAAATAAGATTTAAAAAATCGGTTTTCTAAATATTTGAACTATACATAATCCCTTAATAAGTTAGTACTGGAAAAGAAACAAGATGTCCACGTCTTATTGTACAATACTTATTAATAAATAAAAGAAAAAAATAGTTAAGGATCTACACAACTTTTGTATATTATGTTGTCTTCACAATATTGTTGTCAAAAATCGCTTGTTTCTAACCCTCAAATCCTAGCAACATTTTATTTTCTCTCGAAAACCTAGTTATATATTAGTACATGACAAATACCGATTATAAATTAAAAAATACTTGCGACTACCAACGACTAAACACACACCTGACTGCTTCTAGATCGGTTGTGCTGTATAACCACGTTGATCGTTGTGGTTATACATGCATTAAAGCGGTACATACATACCATCGGCAGCATAGCCCCATCAGCTGCAAAGATCGTATCAGTAACATGGATTGAAATCCTTTCTTTAACTTTTCGATAAATTTTGCTGTTATTAAATGTAGATGAGATAAAACTTTACAATGCTGTTAATAAACTTATATTGATATATTGATTAAGCTTCCTTGTCTTTCAGATTGGGATCATACATGGCACTTTAAATTAGTCAAAAATCTTTTTTCTGACACAGGGATTTATGATCCCAGTCAATTTAATTTAAAATTATTTTTACTGGAAACATTCTTTGGGTTAGAAATAATATATTTTTTAGCAAGCTAACCACTAATTTGTTAAATTAATAATTAGATTTTTATACAAGCTGTTGGGTTTTTGTCCTTCACTGAAAGATCTAATGATTTAATATCTAAATATATACATGAAAGTCGTTTAAGTTGTTGTTTTAGTATGTGGCCGACTTGCCACCGAAACGTAGATAAGTGTTAATTTTTTCGGGTTTTTTCTTCTTTTTTTTTGCAGGCGATCTGCAAGTTCCTTGATTGACCCCTGTCAATAGGGACGAGCAGGCTTAGCTCGTTATACCCCGGGACCTAGACCAAAGTGGTTCCATTTTCTAAAAAATTGTAAGGAGAGTAATCCTAAAGAAAACATACTGAAACATGAATCCACCACAAAACCATAGAAAATATTTACAAAGTTGTTATTACAGGTTGACTAAGTTTGTCATATGCAGTGGTTTGGCAAATACATTAACCAGCAGTAATATTAATATAATACTGTCTTATATATTAGGTTTTTTAAAAAGATTAGATTCCAGGCACATTATTCAGAATATGCGAAAATTTGATTAAATTAGTTCCACAAAAGAAACACTTTGTACCATTAGTAAAGCCATTACGGAGTGCGTTCCCTGTATTCTTTTGTTAAAAGGCCAAATTAGGAGTAGATAAAGAATAACACGGCCTTGTTTATTATACAAACAAAAATAATGTTTATAAGGGTCCCGTCTGGAAATTGTTCGCAGTCGAGTTACCCACCGCTGGGAAGGGATTGGGATCCCACGAGATCACGTTGATAAGCAGAGCTTTTAAATACTCGGGACCGCACCGCTTCAGGATAACAATACACTGCTGACTTATAAATGTCACTGAAGGGATTATATAAATTGATGTCTGAGAACAGAGGAATTAATTTTAGTCGCCCATTCGGATATTTGCCAAATACCATTTTGGGATCGCGAGTCATCCCGTAACTATGCCCTCCCTCTCATTACATAATCCACTTCTAAGGCCGCCTATTATCAAGACAAAAACATCAGCCAAATATTCGCATTTACAATATTACGGTTTCAGCATGAATGAATCGACCGACAAATCTGTTTTGATTTACGGGACAAAATTGTGCTTTGCTGAATGTTCTCCTTCTAGTTGATGGAGCGTATTAACCTATTTCAATTATGACTCATTTTCGTATTAAATTGCTTTTTAATTTTTAAACTCAAGTTTAACCAGTTTCTCTTAATGGCTTAATTTAAAATCTTATTAAAATGTTTAATAGGTACTTTAATAATGGTAATATTACAAAAGGAAACAATAAATATACAGGGTGTCCCGAAATTAGTGGAAAATATTTGTAACACTTATTGTACTTCCTAAAATATAAACATATAACATATAAACATAAATAAGATGGTTAGAGCCCCGCTAAGAATGGTCTCCAAAGCTCTGTTTCGCGTTGTATCTTTAGAACCGTTAAAGGTGGGCCAGCTAAATTTAGTATTTTTAGTCGATCTTTGTATTTTGGTCCATTTCTAAGTAAAATCATTGTAAAAATTATTATATTATATAAATTAAGGAAAATTCTAATTGAAAATTATGCTGCAAACAAATTTAAAGAAATTCATGGTACAACATTTTTAAAATTCGGAGCCAACTGATATCCGATTGGACTCGATTTTTATTTTTTTGACCATATGTGCAATATGATTTATGTAACTAAGATAAATACCCGTGGTGAAGATCGGCTTTAGAAAAATCACATTGGCGGGGAATAAATTGAGACAAAAACATTTTAAAATTCTTTGGGCATCGCAAAGTATAAGCCGTAATGCTAAAATTTGTCTAAGAAAACCGAGATCTATTTAAACATATTTAAACACCTTTTTAAAGGTAAAGAAAATTTTAGTAGGTTTCAAATTTTTTATTGCATATAAAACTTTTTATCAATGTTTTGGATCATGTATTACAATGAAGGTAAGTAACAAAGAAGAATTGTCATTCCAATAAATAGAATAAAATAAATGATATACATTTTTTCTACTCCAAATATTTTTATATTTAATGAACATAATATTTCCATAATAATTTTATTTAAAAACAATATGGATACAAAGATCGAATAACAATACATTTTTGTGCAAAAATTATCAAAGCCTTATTACTTGCTACACGGAAGCGATTTTAAAAAGAAACCTCAGCACACCCCTAAAAATAAAATTATAATTTAAAAAATCAAGTAAAAGTAATGCAAAAATGACAGAAAAAGAGACACAAGTCAATCCATGGCCAAGTACTGATACTTTTCAAGTAGGATTTTCGTTAATTTATTTTTGATGGATCATATAATTATTTTTAAAATGATTTTGATCGAAAACAGTCCAAAACACAAAAATCGACCATTTTTTTTTGTATAGAAATGAAAAAGGATTATTATTTTATGCTAAAAGAACCAAAATTCCACAATCAAAAAATTTGGGGCATAATATACTAGGCACACACTCTGTATGTAACGCCCCTGGCAAATTTTATATAATTTTAAAATTCAGCTTAATGCAAATTAAAAAATAAACAACACTACCAAATTTAGCTGGCCTATCTTTATCGGTTCCAGAGGTATAGGATGCATTTTTTTAGGAATTTTAAATAAACTTTTTTCATATTTTGGGAATAAGTTTAAGAAATATTTTATTTGTGGGTGGGGAATAAGATTTCAGGTGGTAATAGGGAAATTTAAAAACCCATGCTAAGTCCATTTATAAGTCCATGTTTTGGGGAAGGGAAACCCGTCGCGTCGCAACATTTTCGATATTCCAGTGATGGTAATCCTATTTTTAGAATCCCAACCTGACGTCAATATTTTAAAAAAGTGAATCTTTGGTGCGCTGTTTCCTACTGTGGTGTAAAAGGACAGCATTTCTTTAAGAATACTTATAATAGAAATTCCTATTTAAAATAGGGGTTAAAATTTTTTTAAAAACTTGATCAAGTTTTTCAAGTAAATAAACTTCCGGGTGATAAAAACCGGAAAATTTTTTTAAAAGATAATCAAAAGGGGGGGCGGGACTTGAAAACAAAAGGATCGGAAAAAAGGCCAAAATAACCCTAAAAAAACCTGATTTTATTTGAAGATAAATTAGGGAGACCCAAAACGTTAATTGGCCAATCTGGTTTTGAAAAAAGAATTTTTAAAAGCACAAATAAGGTTTTTTTGGGAAAATTTTTAAAAAAATCGAAGGGGGGAATGTTTTCAAAGCCCAACGGGAAAAATTTTTTGGATAAACGGTTTTTAAATAAAACTCATTACCCCGTTTCCCTTTTTAATTTTTATAATTTATCCTTAAAAATAATCAGGGCCCCCGTTTGGGAGTTTTTTTGGGTTTTTCTTATTTTAAAAAATAATTTTTTTTTGCTTTTGAGCAATGAAAACCCAAAAAATTTTTAAAAAAAAGGGGAATGAAATTTTTTTAAACCTAAAATTAACTTCTTTCAAAGGCTTTCTTAATAAGGGATATTTAAAAATAAAATAAAAGAAAAAATAAAATTTTTTCTGAAAAAAATTTTAAAATAAAAAAAATTGTTGCTATTTCAGATTAATCAAAACCAATATTTTAGAAAATTTAAAACAATTTAAAAAGTTTGAAATTAGGGTACTTTACTTTTGTTAAAAAATTGAATTTTTAAGTATTGGACACCCTCTTTACAATTTTGTTTTTTTTTGCATCGACGTACCGTATTTTTTTTAAAGCAAACATTTTTATAAAAAATTACCTTTCCTCGAAAAATGAAATTTTTGGCACGTTTCTTCTCTTGTTCACCATATCGCCAGACATACTGTAGATAAATGGATAATAAAAAACCAAACCACGGAGGGAGTTAAAAGGGATGGGGGAGAACGTAAAAAATTTTTTCCCCAAACCTTCATAAAAATTTCAATTTCATGAACTTTTGGTGGGGGTTTTTAGGTTTAATACATTTTTTAAAAATTTTTTTTAAAAAAATTTAAGAAATTATTTTTTAAATTTCTATAGTTTTTTTAAATGGGGATTTTTCCCTTTATTTTTTAATTATTATGGGAAAAAAAAGGGGGAAAATATTGTTTTTAAAATTCTCAAAAATTTTCTGTTTTTTCCCTTTTTTCCATATACCGCAATTAGTTTTGATTTTAAATTAACCTTTGGAAGAACGAGTTTCCCCCCTTAAATGTAAATTTTGTAGGGGTTTAAACACCTAAAAAAAAAGTTTTACTTTTAAAACCCAAACCCCGAATCTGCATCCGTGTGCTTCTGTAATAATTCTGATAATTGTATTGAACATATTTTAGAAAAATCTTCTAGCATTTTTTTAAAAGCACTTTTAAATTTTATTTATTTTCTATTTCGTGTTGTATGGTGCATTATGAAATTTAAGATAATAAAGCAAGAAGTTCTGGGTATGCAGATTTTGTCTTTTGTAATTTTTATTTAACAAAACAATACTAAACGGCAATTTTTTTTTTCAAAATCGTAATAGTCTAGTCGAGAAGGATGTTTCCTGCAAAAAATGGATTAAAAAAGGGGTTTCGAAAAAAAGGAAAAAATCTTTTCTAGCCTTCCAAATTGAGAAAGGTATATTGGGGATTTTTTGTGCAAAAAAAAAAATTAAAGTTGTTATTAATAAAAAAAGAAATAAAAAATCAACCCGATTTTTTAAGGGAAAAACCCCCAAAAATAAGAGAAAGAAAAATTTTAAAAAAAACTTTTAAAAAGGGGATTTTTGATTAAAAAATCCCCAACCCCCCGGAGCCCATCTTAAAATTTAAGTTTAATTTTTCCAAAAAAAGGAATTTTGGGAATTTTTATGCCCTTGGGGCAAAACCCGAGTTTTTCATACTTTAAATTAATTTTTAGGGTGAAAATTATTTTTAAAATGTAAAAATAAAAATTAATTTAAAAAATTTTTTCAAAATTTTTTTTATTTAAAAAAAAATGTTTAAATCATTTTCAAAATTTTTCAAGGTCTTGAAGCTTTTCTGATATTCAAAATTTTTAAAATAAGGCCCCCCAAAAAAACTTTGTTAAAAGGGTTTGTTTAAAATTTTTTTTTTAAATTTTGGGGTTTTTTAATTTTAAAAGGAGAAATTAAAACTTTTTTAATTGACAAAGGGCTAATTTTAAAAACCAACCTTTTTTTAAATTTTTTTAACCGGGAAAAACCCTTTAAAATTTTTTATACACCAAATTTTTTAAAATTTTTCCTTTAAAATTTAAAATTTAAAAAAAATTTTTTAATACTGCTTTTGATTCGAAAGGGGAAACCAAAAAAGGGGAGGTCCTTTCCCCTTGGGAAATTAAATTTTTAAAAATGAGATAAAACCCCTTTTAGTTTGGGTTTTTTTTAAGAAATTTTTTTTTTATCTTTAGTCGTTTTAAAGAAAAGGTATGCCCCAAAAAATTTAAAACCGGGGGTTTCTTTTGTGGGAAAAGGGAGTTTTTTCAAAGGGTTCCCAAAAATTTTTTGGGTTGGGAGGAGAAGGAAAACCCCCTTTTGCGGGAAATTTTTTTCCCGGTTTAACTCTAGGGACGAAGGAACCGAAAAGAAAACCAAATTTTTTCCCCCTTTTCCCGAATGTAAAAGGGGCATAAAAATTTTCACCCCTTTCCTTTTGGGGTTTCCAGAAAGGGAAATTTATTTTCTTTCCCCTGAGCAAAGGTTTTAAAAACCAAAAAGATTTAAGATCCCCAGCCGAGGTGGGAGTTTAGGAAACCCCCGGGCCCCTTGAATCATTTACAAGAACGCCCTTTTAAAAAAGTCCCAGAATTTTAAGGGAAGGGGTTTCCTTCC
This sequence comes from Listronotus oregonensis, assembly GCA_019359885.1. NCBI lineage: Eukaryota > Metazoa > Arthropoda > Insecta > Coleoptera > Curculionidae > Listronotus > Listronotus oregonensis. The sequence goes on from JAHBCN010002100.1 coordinate 87,668, forward strand.
CGCCAAAAAAATATTCCAAAATCTTTTAAAATTTGGACCTAAATGTACAAAATTGAAGAAAAAGAAAAATTTTTTTTCTCAAAGAAAACCTCTTTTTTAAATTTTTAAATTTGGATAAAATGGGAGTTTTGGAAGGGGTCTTTAAAAAATAAAAGCCGACAAGATTAAACGACTCTTTGTTCTTTCAGAACTTGGCCGCTCATATGGGGGGGGATGGGGATTTGCAGACTTTTGGGCAGCAAACACGACTGTGTTTTCGAGGCATTAAACTGACCCAAAATTTTTTGGGGCCCCAATCCAAGATAAGTTTGAGGTCTTTTGGGAAAAAGATATCTGATTGACCTGCGCTTGTTTTCAAAACGAATTACACGGTGGCTTAAGAAATTGAAAAAACTAGAGTGGAGGGTACTATCGTCAAAACTATGGGTGGGATTGATTGTGGAAAAAAGAGAAGATCGTTAATGTGTAAAAAACAGCGTGGGGGCCAGCACTGGCCCGGGCAAACCCAATTTTTGGTAGAAGCGGGGGAAAAACCCCCTTTCCAACTGGGTATACGTCGATTAGAAAGGAAACCGGGAAAACCAAGAGCAAAGCTTTGGGGGAAGACCGTAAGAAGGGAGTTTGTTAAGAAGCCCATCATGCCAGACCTGATCGAAAACTTTTGGGGTATGTCGGAACGTTTTGGGTTCAAAAAAATTTCCCAAAGGAACCCCCTTGGTTTCCCTTTTGAGGCAAAGGAAAGAAGATCGTGTGGGCTATTAAAAACTGCTGGTTATAAAAAGGGAAAAATTATGTTTTTTTGATAATTTTTAAAATTTGGGTTTTAAAATTTTTTCCCAAAAAATTTGAAAAAACTGAAAGAAGAGATATAGGTCTATAAATTGGGAAAGGGGGGGCTTGATCTTTTTTTTAAGGGCACACGTGGAGTTTCCAAATCTCCAAAAAGCCCCGGTAAGAATTGAAAAGAGGCGAGTTGGATTGGGGGGCCTGGGAGCAATTTTTTAAAACGATTGCTTAAAAATCCATCAGACATTTTTTGTTTTGGGGGAAAAAGAAACTTTTGGGCCCGTTTAATTTTTTATCGCATTTTAAAAAAGAAAATTGAAACCGTTGGGGAAAGGGAAAAAATTAAAAGGGGATCAAAGGGGAAAATTAGAAAAGTTTAAAACAAATTGGTTTTTTGGTTTTCCCTTTGGAGGGGGTTCCATCTTGAGATTTAAAGGGGGGAAAAGAATTTTTGCAAAAATTTTGACTAATATTTTTGGCAAAGGACCAGGGAAAATTTTCTGCCATTTGAGCAAGAAAGAACTTTATCTTTTATTCGATTGTTAAAACGGTCTTTTGCTTCTGAGATAGTTCCTCTTCTTCAAAGATCTTTTTTGTAAGTTTTTCTATCTTACAGGGTTTTTGAATTATCATTAAAAATCAAAATGACATTTTTTTTTTAATTTCGTTTTTTGTTAATAACAATTGCAATTTTTATTGACAAAAAAAATCCTTAAAACGCTTTTTTCAGATTTGCATTTTTCGTCGAATGAGCTATCGCTCATATTTTTCGAAGCTTCCAACTATTTTTCGCAGAAAACACACTTCTCGACTAGACTGTAAGGTATATTCATCCATTTATTTATTTATTTTTTAAAGATATTGTCATTAATTGTTTTCAATATATATGAAACAATATTTATAGAACAATTTAAATATAAATCAAATGGGACTTTAGAGAATAATCTAGTATATAAGTTAAATTTACCATTGGAAGCTTTTAGGAATATTGGTATCAGATCATTAGTAAATGCATCTCGTATAATGAAAACCATTGTTTTACATACATTATGTAATTAAACTTAAGTGTTTTTACCTTAAGTGCGTAGTTTCATTTTAATATTTTAGAGCATACAAAATATCACTGTAAATAAAAGGATACAATATATAACACTAATAAAATATTTTTAGGGTTTCATTATATACAAAAGCTAATTTTATCGACTGAATATTGATTCAAAAAAAAACAATTTAAAAAGACTACAATACAATCAAACCTTTTCAAACTTATTGTAATACTTGATATCCAAATATTGCGCTTGTTTATTATGAAATATGTATGCTTAATGCGATTTTAATAGAAAAACTACCAGTTTATAAAATAATAAACACACGGACTTATAACTCAGCATTAAACAACATACGATTTCAGTTTATAGTCAAACAATTTAAGGACCTGAATATTTAATTTGATACATGGCTATTATCTTTTATTTATTGGGCCATATATCTTCGTTCCACGGTTCAGTCATATTTTACAAAATATTCCTTTTTTATAGCAAAATATGCATTCTCTTATAAATACATGATCCAATAAAATTGAAATTTGTCCACTTTGTTCTTTAATATAGTTCAGGTTTTTAATTTTGTTTCTCCATAGCCTCGCAAAATATTTCAATATTACATTTATTATGCATAAAGCTTTATTTTTAATATATTAACTTCACCAAAACTCTGCAATATAAAAAAACTTATTCTTAGGATTTTAGATTTGGTGCTTGTCAAGAAATCCACCCACGGAATTCGTTATTTTTTGATTATACACGTTGAGCAAAAAAAATGCGGATGCTTCATGTCTTTAAATTGAATTTGAGAAACATAGTACATAAAATATAAACTAGGGCTTCGTTGAACTTTAACCTCTTTATTAAACAGCAATATTTTGATATAATTTTTTTTTCACTTATTTGTTACTCACAAAAACACATAGGGTCTGAAAAAATTCAGTCACATTATCACAAAATAAAATAATTTCTTTATTTTTCATACAGAAAGATGATACGATGCCGTTCTTTGACGTGTCTTTGCTTAAATAAGCAATGTTGCAAGATGTTTTCTAATAATTTGTTATTATTGAAGGTTGTTTTTTTTCGTTTAACAGAAATAAAGTTTTTTTACCTAAAAACGGTTGTCTAAGATTTTAGTTTTATATAGGGAAATGTCGGACTTTTAAAAGCAAATCCTCTATTAGTATTTTTTTCGTGAATTTGATTAAGATTATTGCCAAATTCTAATAAGATTTGCATTTTTCTTGAAACAAGAGGCATCTGAAATATTTTTGCATAAGAAAAGCTTGAGTGAAAAAATTTCAACTAGCTATGGTTTTAAGAAAAATAATTTAACAAAATTTGGGATTTAACAATATAATTTAATTAAATTTCCAAAAAAAAACAACTAGGAAATTTGCTTTTAAAACATAGACTTTTTTTCTGGAGGCACCTAAAAAAATTAACTTTTTTGCAAATTTCAAAATAAAAATTTTCTTTACCAAAGCGTGCTCCTTAAGGCATCTAGTATATACAGGGTGGGCCAATAAAAATGAAACAAGGCCGATTTCTCATATCTATGGTTAGTAGGAAAAAATCGCTTGACCCGTCGATTTTTATTTCTATATATAACATTAAAAAAATAATTGTTTTAACATTGAGAAAATAATTTTTTATCACCTTTAAATTTTTAAATGGTATTTTTTTGGAAAAACGTCATTTTTTCTTAGCACAACTCTCAGTTTTTTGTAAGGGTAACCCTACGAAGGGGAGGAGGGGGGATAATTTCAAATAAGGAGAACATTTACATTCAAAACTTTCCTTCTATTTTACTTACTTACTTTTTAATTTTACAAGTGTTCAAAATGTTGGTATTTTCGGTTGACATGCTTATCTGGATTTAGTTCAATAAATAACTGTGCTGTACTAATAGCGCACCTACTGTTTTTATAATAAAGATCAATTATCGATACTCTTTCCGCCGTTAAATAAACCATTTAGAGCAAGAAAAAAGATTATAAGCCAAAATAATCCCAGACAAAATCCTGTGAAATACTAAATTTACATAAATTGAATGTAAATAGGTTCCAAAGAAAGATAAAAAACTGATTGCATTATTTATAGTTTTTTACACAATCATCAAATTCCATAGCAGAAATAACTGCTAACATTGGATTGATAATATTCTAAACAAGACACTGACAATACTTTTATAATTTTAAAGCGTAAGTAAAAAGTATCCGCATTTTATTAAGTGATAAAAAAGTAACATTTAATGCTTCCTTACTTTTTAAGTTAGATAGGACAAAATTTAAAAACAAAAATACTAAATAAAACATAGTACTAAAAGTAAAAAAGCGTTACTTTCGATTATGGGCCGATTATGTTTATAAAACGTATTTTCTTGAAAACTACTGCATAAAATTCAAAAACTAGGAAGCGTTGAAAAGAGGATTCGATGATCTTTAAAATAAGGTATCAGTCGACCCCCTATTCCATTTAAGAATTTAGAAGTAAAGCTCACCTCCCCTAGGAGGTTGAAGTGACAGGGTTAAAAATAAGCGCAAAATGTATCCCCCTCGAAATAAATATCGACGGGTCCGAGTGATTTTTTCCTACCAACCATGGATATATGAAATCGGCCTTGTTTCGTTTTCATTAGCCCACCCTGTATTTGGTGTTGTTTTCATGTCTCACTTTTTAAATAAAACATTTTGAAAATGCCAGAGCGGCCACTGAGTGTAATTTTTATTTTACTTTCATACTGAAATGTACATTTAAAACTATCTCTGTAGTTATTTAACTCTAAAACCAGCAGCTCAACAACAATCAGTAATGCCAATAGTTAAAATTGTGAAAATAAAAACATTTAATTGAAAAAAGACTAAACATTTGATAGCATTCAAAAAAGCTTATTTCTGTCTGCCTAAAAAGCTGTAAAATCACTGCCGTTGGGCTTTAAATGAATTATGTAGTATTAAAGTAGCGATACATGCAACTTATTAATGAAAAGGTTTTTATAAAATAAACTCAATTACCAACAGGATTAAAATTAAAATTTGATGAGATAATTTGGCTGTTCAAATAAATGGGCAACAAACAACTTTAAAAGTAATTTATTTTGCTATATAGTCAATAATTTTATTTTAAAAGTCGTAATAATCAGATTGGTACCTATTTTTAACGTCACACACAGATCTTTTTTTAGGGCCTGTTCCAGCCCGGTCTATTGCAATAATACTTTTGCCAGGTGGGAATCCAGAAATGTAAAAATATACAGGATGTCTCATTTAAAAATTAAAAGTTGTCGTCGTTTCCAATAAAAGTCACGTAATTTGACAAATATATAATATTTTCACTACCGGAGCAGCGCAGCCTCTTGGGCTTTTTGTGCCTAATCTCCAATTATCTTTTATACCAATCCTTCCATTGCTCTTGTTCCTTCTACAAGTCTGTATAACCCCGAGACTGGTTGGTTGATATATTCCTGTGGGCTCATTTTTGGTTGCCCAAATAATGCCTGTCTTTTGTGATTCAACGCTTCACATTCGCACAGTATATGATGGGCTGTTTCTTCCCCTTGTCGCACATTCTGCAACTTGGGTCCCCATTGTATGAGCATATCTTGGGTAGGTGTCCTCTTAGGTTATCGTGCCCTGTTAGCAACCCTACTGTTATGCGAAGTCTTTTCCTACTTTGTCTGAGTAGTTCTTCCTTCGTTCTTTCCGATGGGCCACTTATGAAGCCTTTTCCATATCTTATTTTACTGAGGCTCCCTTGTGTTTGTTTCGGATCCATTCCCCGGTTTGCCCTCTTGCTCCAGGTCACTCCAAGGGCAGGTTCTGGTCCAAAAAGATGGTGTGGATGATCCATGTCTCGCTAGCTCATCCGCTTTTTCGTTGCATTCTATTTCCATATATCCTGGTACCCACAGGAGAGTTTCCTTGTTGCGTTCTCCCAGGACTTCCAGTTTTTTTGGCATTCCCGTGTCAGTGTGGAAGTAACCCTGGGGTTTACTATGCCCCTAGTAACGCCTGACTGTATTTTATTATGCAGATCCGCTTGTTTTTATAAGCCCTCCTGTCATTTTCTTTTGCACAGTGCAGTAAAGCATATATTTCTGTTTGAAATACAGAACTGTGTGTTCCTAGTGGAAAAGAAAAGTGTTAAAAAAAAGGGTAAGCCAGCCTCCTGGATCACCGGGTAGATGAAAATGGCACGTAAAGATTAGATCTAAACATAACATACCGATTTTATAATTCTCGCTTTCCAAAGTCGATCTTTACCTTTTTCGTAACTATACTTCTGAAAAATAAATTTGGCGGCAAAAGGCTTTACTACAAAATAAAGTTTTCAAAGATCGCTCCAATAGTTTCGATTTTATTAACCATAAAAATAGACCTTAAATTTAGGTGATCGGCCAAAACTTTAAAATAAAGTGACACTAAATTTGTATCAAGTACATTCGGAGTTAAATTGAATACTGTAGGCATTCAATTATACAGGGTGACTATGCAAATATCTTTTAAAGTTTTGTTTAAAAAAATAGACATACAAAAAAATTTCATATCAAATACAGGGTGTTACAAATTCGAGTGTATGCATGGTAATGGTAAAGCTGTGCTGTAAAGGTGTATTTGCGTAACTAACCATGTTCACTTTAGAAAGTTGCAAAATTCCGAGTACTTTCGGAGATATCCGGAAAAAAACAAAATTTGTCGATTTCTGTTTTTATTTTTTTCTGACGCATGGCCACTTTTTAAGCTCTACGACGTTTCGATTTCGTTAAACTATCATCAACTTTATTTTTTTTAAATACGGACCTGGGTTTTTTATTTAATTATTCTGACCCCCTTATTGTCCCAATTCCAAAAATGTATAACATATAACATATTTATTAACATATATGGGACGCCCCTATAAGAATGATGTGCGTTCCTTGTTTTACTTATTGTCCCTTATGGAAAATATGTTTATTTAACAGAAAAATATTAAGTGTTATACATTATTGTAATTGGGATTATAACTGCTTCACAAAAATGCAATAAACAATTGAGTGCCGTATTTAAAAAAATATGATGATGGTTTAACGAAAACGAAACGTCGTACGGAAAATCTCTCAACGCTGTTTTGTAGAGTTTACAAAGTGGCCATGTGAAAGTGTCTTTTGTGTTTTCTCTTTAAATAACGCCAGAAAAAAATAAAAACGAAATCGGCAAATTTCGGTTTTTTTCGGATATCTCCGGAAGTACTCGGAATTTTACAACTTTCTAATAGGCATGTTGTTAGACACCTAAATGCGCAACATTGCCTCAATTTAACCGACCTTGTATTTCTTACGCTTTACGAGATCCCCATAATATATATATATATATATATATATATATATATATATATATATAAAAAATATATATAATATATATATATATATATATATATATATATATATATATATATATATATATATATATATATATATATATATTCTATATCAAGTGATTCCTGAGATATTCGTTTTTAAAAATCACCTATTTTACTGCCGACCGACTGACTGAATGATTGATCGACTTACTTATTGACTCATTAAAATTATGGGGCACTCCCCGAGGAAGTAGAAACCTAACACTTCGTATGGTGTTTAAAGTACAGACATAGCAATACGATTGGTTACTGACGTGTTGGGTTTAAGAAAATCATACCAAAATAACTTACCACAGTTAACCTTTCAAAACCTCTAATCAAAAAAAAGTTTGTATTAATGAAAAAAAAATAATAATACAGACAGAACAGTAAAATACTTGCCAGGTCAAAAAAACTTGGCTTAATTTTAGATTTCCGTAATTTAAGGAGCCGAGATTTTGGGATAAGAACTTATTTTACGTAAGTATTTTGGTATGATTTTATTAAACCCAACACATCAATAACCAAATTGTATTGCTATGTCTGTACTTTAAAAATCGTAAGGGTGTTTCCAAAACAAATTTTGACAGTTTGACTTTATTATTCCAGATAAAAAAAAAAAATCAGAAAAAAATTGTAGGGTATCACCCAAACCGTCCAAATTTTTCTAAAAAGGAACAATTGAGCATCACCGGTGTACTTTTTGACTTATTGTATATTTTTTTTTTAATAAAAAACCCTTTATATTATGTGTTTTTGATATCCCCTAAAATTCTTTTTTTAAAAAATATAATGTTGCCTATAGTTCATTCAACTTGTTGAAATATCCCTATTAAAAAATCAAAATATTATAATTAACTATATGAAATAAATCACAGTAACCTTTGGGAAAAAAAAGTTATCATATTAAAATTGTTTAGTATACAAAAAGTTAAAGGGATGCTCAATAGTTTTTTAAGTAGCAAATTGGACGGTTTGATGATACCCTACAATTTTTATCTGAAATTTGTTTTTTTCTTTCTGGAATAATATGGTCGCTAGAAGCTGTCAAAATTTAAGAAAACACCCTGTATATTGTAAGTATATTATAAAAAAACATAAAGTACATAAACGTATAAAGAAAGCTTTAAAATTTCCCCGACATGAAAATATGAATTGTAAAAATCGTAATTTTTCAAGAAAAACCTATAATTTTTAGAAAGAACAGCAGGATCGTTTATTCCCATACGATTGCTTCATATGACAAGCGATCATAGTTGTTTTCCTAAGATAGGACCGAGCATGTGTCTGCATAATATGACCGAAGCGATAGTCATTCTACACGAAGCTCTCTTATTTTCTCCACTTTTCTATTTTTATTTTTATTCGAGCCTTTTTTCTTCCTCGCCACTAAAACTAACGCGCTTGTAACAATAAACCTAAAGCATTGTGGTTTTATGATTTATGTACAGCTTTAACAGCTCTCAGATTTCTATTATATGTGTTTTTCAGAATGCGACAACTTTTTCCGCATTTAGTATTTACCCCTTGTAAGGGGTAAACCGGAACTAACAATGTACTCGGTGAGCATCAAGCCTCGTTTACATCCCTTTTAAGTAAATGGGAACCGAAAATCCTGAAAATGCGATTTTTAATTTCTTCGTAATTAAGATTATTTTAATTAACTTTTAATTAGAGGTTTCCGGAATTTTGCATAATTATAAACAGCTTTAAGTTTCACTTTAAATGGAATATAATTTAGAATCGTTATTTATATTCACGTAACAAGTAATTTGTTACAACTACCATATTTGTTTAACCGACTTTTCCTCATACGGGTAGAATACATGTCCTGTAGACAATATAAAGTTTAATGATGCCTTTTCTATTTGTAAAATTTGTTGTGTTGAAATATATTTGCCTTCGATAGTTATTAACTTAAAAAAATCCTCACTCAAGCCAACTTCTAAGATCGATACAATAACTAGAGTATTTTTTACGAACATATGCTCTTAAAAAATTCACAAAACAAGATATTAAGCGAAAGATCACTCATTCATTTATACGTTCATCTGACTATCACAATCTCTCGAAAACTACTTTACCTATGAATATGAAGTTTGGCACGGATGTAGATTAAAAGAAGTTAGCTAACAAAGGATTTTAAAGAACTTCCTCTCTCTCTCTCTATATATATATATATATATATATATATTATATATATATATATAATATATATATATATATATATATATATATAATTATATATATATATATATATATATATATATATATATATATATATATTTATATATATATTATATATATATATATATATATATATATATATATATATATATATATATATAAAAAATATGTGTGACAAATTTTTTGTTTTTTGTTTTTTAATTGCTGGCATAGGCTAAATTCTCATTACGCTTAAGAATAATGGTTTTAGAAAAAGACTTGGATAACCAGTCGAAACGTCACCTGTAAATATATTTTTTTTATTAAAAACATGACATAATTTTTGTGTGTTTTACTTTTTGCCATTCGAACCAAAAAAAACCAAGAAAAATTCTTAAAACTATATATATATAATATATATATATATATATATATATATATATATATATATATATATATATATATATATATATATATATATATATATATATATATATCTATAATAAAATTTTTATATATATATATATATATTTTATATAAAATATATAAAAAATATATATATATATATAAAAATATATATATAATATAAAAATATAAAAATATATTTTATATATTCTATATATATATATATATATATATATATATATATATATATATATATATATATATATATATATATATATATATATATATATATATATATATATATATATATATATATATATATATATATTTAGTTGAGTACTGAATAGGGCAAAACAAATATCTCTCTAATTTTTTTAGTTATGGTAAAATCCATCCCATCCATCCAAAAATTTTTTTTTATTTATTTTATTTTCTTTTAGTATTTAAAGGGAAGACAAATTTTTATAACCTAATTTAACTCAAGAATCTCTTAATATCGAAAAAACCTAAAAATTCCTTTTTTTGTTATCTCTGTCAGTCTATATCCTCACTATGTGTGACTACCCTAAGACCATATTTCTAATTAAAAACAATTCGATTTTACCTGGGTAAGCTTTTTAAATAATTAAACTACTTTATCGATAAGTTATTTATTATTATATGGCTACAATATTATTGCAAAATAAAAAAAACTAAAACATATTTAACTATTTTAAGAATAACTTATATATTTCAAAGATTTTTTTTAAAGGGCCACTACATATTGCCAAGCTACAGCAACCAATACATATCATTAATTGAAACTTTTCTTCCTATTTTATTTATTTTTATGTAGTTAATGAGTAAAAAATAATTTATATCATATTCCATAAAATTATATTATTTTAAATCTTTGTTAAAAAAGGTAGTTATTTTTTATAATAGAAAGAAAAATAAGCTGCTGCAAAAATACGTTTAAAATGCACAAAGATATTATTTTAAAATTAATGTTTCGTATAGAAATAACTATCAAAGACAATGCTTATATAATACTCCACAATTCTACTATTACTTTTTCCTAGAAATTAAAATAGAATTTTCTAATGAAACACAAAGCGACATTTTGTCAAATTTTATACATTCTCTTTTAAATTTGTCCTTAACTAAAAACATTAAAAAAAATCAATTTCAACATTTTTTATTATTTTTATATAGTGCATGCAAAACTGTAAAATAATAGAGATGCAAGTAAATACTAATCTCATAAATTAATTTTATTGCAAGATAAAAAGCAAAAACATATTTATTAATACACGTATTTAACTACAATAATACTACATATATCATCGTATACTTAAATGCAAAAAAATAAAATATTTTGTTTAGTTTAAAGTCAGTTTTCTAAAGGGAATTCTGGCACAAGCTCCATTTTAGAGTGAGGAAAAGATATGGACGTTGTCAATGAATCTTAGTCACCCCGTATTTCAGTGAGCCGAGAGGGAAGTTTTCATTAACACATAGCTTTAAACAGTGGCGTGGTGCTTTTAAAAAATTATGACTTTTGTGTTAAATGGGACCTAATAACCACAATTTTGCAATGTATGATATACATTTAATTATATTGTTGGATGAAAAAAAAATTAAATTTATGGCTTTTATTTAAAAAGTCCTTTTTTTAAATTTAAAAAAAATAAAAATATATATATATATATATATATATATATATATATATATATATATATATATATATATATATATATATATATATATATATATATATATATATATATATATATATATATATATATATATATATATATATATATATAATTT
>JAHBCN010002101.1:0-99512 GCA_019359885.1 Listronotus oregonensis
TGGATCTTCTGTGACAGAATCGCTACTGTCTGTCATGTAAGATCTTGTGAAAATTTTGAGAATACAGTTATAATTTATGGTGATTATTAATTTATTTAGAAAACAAACTGTGAAAAAATTTCGTACATAAATTTGAGAATTTAAACAAGTTAATTTGTCATAAAAAATTAATTTTGGGATTTTAATTAATAATAAGAGAATATTTGTTAAAGACAAAAATGTATTGTAGTGATAAGAAAATAGTTTTCGTTTAAAAAATAGGGGAAATTATGGCCATAGGTTATTAGATTTTAATTAGTATTGTTGTAATACACATCCTTTGACGTCACTTTCCCCTTTTAAATAATTAATTTATTTTACATTTTAGGCCTAAAGTGTTTACATTATGTTTATTTTAAACTCGTGTATAATTTTATGACGTCATTGTTCGTAATCAAAATATAAACCGAAGATATTGAAGGAGGAAAAAATGTAGCCGCAAATTTCGGAACCCCGGATTTTGGGTTTTTTGTCGTGGTTGCCGGTCTTGGATAACTTTAAAAAAAAACGTGGTACGACCAAGGTTTTAGATAATTATTATTTAGACAAAAAATAAAGATCATCTGAAATCAAAAAATTCCTTCCCTTTTTTTTTCGCAACGCCAATATTTTTTAAAAAAACGGCCGTTAAAAAATATAAAATTCCACAGGGGATAGATATGGTAGTTTCTAATCGAATTTCGGGCCCCACGGGTTTGGAAATGCATTGTTGTCCGTCTGTTGGATTTTTTTAAAAAAAAAAAGTACATTTAGAAACTAGATACTCTAATTTTAAATGATGTGCATTGAAAAGCATTTTAATAGATGATATTTTTTAATTTCCCCGGTTTATTCAGATGGGCAAAAAAATTATCAAACCGCAAGAAAGATGGTGAATCATCAAACATTTAAGGTTTCTTTAAAAAAAAAATGTTAATTTAAAACCCCATTTTTAAAAAATTTTCAATAAATTAATGGGATAATTTCAAAATATTAGGAAAAAAAACTTTGACCGTTTTTTTAAAATTCTAGAAAAATAGAATGGACCCAAACTCAAGCAATGATGGGGACGGTTTTTCCCCCTTCCGATGAATTTAAGATCAAAAAAGAAATTATTGCCGAGAAAGAAATAATTCGTCCGCCCGCTTATAAGTGAATCCATGAAGATAGCGGCATTCTAGCGGTAGAGCGGAGCTGAAATAAGGGGCTTTTGGGCCCGTTATCTCAAAAACTATCGATTTTTCAAAAAAAATTTAGGGACCATTTTTGTACAAAGGGGGAATCTTTATTTTTTTTTAAACAAAATTCTCGAATTCGCATATTTTGGCAGATATTAGCGGAAACCCTTTTTTTTGGGGTTTGGGGGGGCCTTTTTTACCCTTTCCCACATGTTAATGTTAATAAACTTTTCTTCGCTCAAAAGAATTTCTGAAGACCTGAAAATTGCGCCACAAGGAAAAACTACAGATTTATTTATAACTCTGTCCCTTCATTTACTGGACGATTAGAAAAAAAAGAAATTAGATTTCTTGTAAATGAGGGTGCCAAACCAAGAGATATTTTTCTTTTTTTTGAGTTTAATGGATCTGATCTGTATCGGAAGATGAGGAGGGTGATAGATATCACGGCACCTAGGCCTCAGTAGGCCCGTTGTGCTTCCTCCTAAAGGGGACCCCCCAGTACGCCGCCCATCCTACTGATTTAAAGTAGGTGAGAACGTCGCCGAGGGGGAATCTCCTTAATGTCGGCCAAGGAAAGCCGATACTGCCCAGAATGGATCTTCTCATGGACGGGGTGCAGGACAGTCACAAAGGATGTGCCCCCCGTGTCGTCTTCCTTTTCCCAACATCTACATAGGGGGTGTCATTTATACCCATTCAAAAAAAGGTGGTTTCGTAATTGATTAGGGAGTTTAATGGATGGAGAAACATTATTGAGAAGAAGTGATAATTCTTTTCCAAATATGAGTTTTTTAACAGTTTTATTTAATAGGGTAAACAAATTTAAACATTTATAAATTCAGTGTTTTTCGAAATAAGTTCGTGTTTTAACGGTAATTTTTTAAATAAAACCCATCACAATATCTTTGTTTTCTACATTTACATTATGGGATATTCTGAAACATTTTAAAGAAAGCTGCTATTTGTCTTTTTTTATTTAACGTTAAAATCTGCGTTATGCCATTAATCTCTCTAAAACTCTCCAAATAAGAAGTGTGACGTAAACAAACAACCATCTGTTTCGAGTGTCGTTACATTAATAATAATTAATTATTTACAATCCTACCCAGCATTAGCAAATGGAGCCTTTCAATTCAAATGCCATACACATTTTTAAATTGAAATTTATGCCCACAAATAGAATATACTTAACATTCTTAATCAAAACAAACAGATTAATACTGATTTAATTTAATAGAATCACAATTTTATCTATTTTATTTAATTGACATAATAATATCGAAGAATTTTAATTTGTCGTTTAGCCTTCATCGATTTGAAAAAAAAAATAAAATAAAATTACAGAATAAAAAAAAAGTTTTGTTTAGTAAATTTGAAAAAGTAGAAATTCCGTAAAGAATTCTCAATAATGTTTTTCCATCCATTAAACTCATAAAAAAGAGAAATATCTCTTGGTTTGGCACCCTCATTTACAAGACATCTAATTTTTATGCGTTCAACCAGAGAAAAATTAAATTAAAATTTGAAAAAACGTATGTATTTAGGTTAAGTATAAGGTCAGATTTAACAACGTTGTCGGATAAAAAAAGATTTAAATAATAGTGGCGCCCCCTTTTTTTAAAAAAATCAAACAAATTAATATATCGGACTTTTTTTATTTTGTTCGATGGCGCATTTATAATACAGAAAAGTTACAATTTAACGAGGAAAACCCAACCAGAACTAGGTAAATGGTTGGAAGTGGTTGTTTGTTAGTCCTTGTTAGTTTTTTCTTTAAAAAACTTTATTTCTGTCAAACAAAAAATACAACCTTGAATAATGACAAATTATCAGAAAACCATCCAGCAAAATTGCTTATTGAAGCAGAGAAACGTCAAAAGAACGATATCGTATCTTCTCTTTCAAATGATTATCTATCTCACTTATTTTCGTATTAACATAACATAACATAACTTCAGTATATTTTATATGGAAAATACAGAAATCATATTATTTTGGGAAAATATGAGTGAAACATATTTTTTTTAGACCTAAAGTGTTTTATTATTGTGTAACAAATAGGTGAAACAAAAAGTTATATTAAAATATTGCTTTTTAAAAAACACGTTAAAGTTCGACTTAGTGATGAGCAAAGCAAGACCAAGACCGGGCTAGTCTTGGTCTTGGTCTTTGTCTTGCACCACCCGGTCTTGGTCTTGGTCTTGGTCTTGCTGCAAGAGTCTTGCTGGTCTTGCTTTTTTTGGGGAATAATTTAAACTAAGCAACCTTTATTAAAATATATATTTTTAATACTTTCAAATAAATAAAGATGGAGACTATTTTTTTTTTTCTTTAAAATTTTAAAATATACCAATTTTAACCTTAAATTATTTGATTAAAAGGATGTTTTAAATGTAGGATTTTTATTTATTTATAGTTTCTTTTTTAGTGATGGAAAATATTTAAATTTTTTTTTGAGAAGAAGCATATAAAATTACAATACTGAATACTCTGAGGGCAGAAAACTTTTAATTTCAACCAGATGTGAAATTGAATGAAAATGATTCTGATATGTAAACGTTGGTTTCTAATTAAAAAAAAAGGTATTTAGAAAGCGTTTCAGTTCAAATAAACTTTCTATTTTTCAAATTAGTCAAACATTTGCCGTACAAAGTTTGTACAAATACTTTATAAACATTCTGCATATACAAGGTGGCTCGATAGTGCGACAAAGATCGATATATCCAAAAACCGTTATAATGGTAAAACTGAATATATAAAAATTATAGAAAAAAGGCGTAAATGTTAAATTATTTTCTATTTCAGAATTTTTCAAAATCCACCACCATTGAAAACTTATTTTTAGCTTTTAACCTAAAATAGAAAATTATAGCAAAAATTCATTTAAAAAATCGCTTCCTGTATATTATGCTGGAAATTCTTAAACTGTCATAAAGATACAATGTCGACGTAGATGGTTTTTTATATATCATTTTGGGTTTTTGACAAAAATGACGTCATTTATACTTTTGGTATTGTTTTCACTTTCGTCTAAACCGAAATCCATTTATATAAAAAGTATTCCTATAGAAAATGACAAATATATTTTTTATTAAACTATCACTTTTACATTTATATCTTATTTTAAAAGGGAAAGAATCTAATGATGCCACTTCTTACAGCACAAAAATAATGTTTCCTGGATTTGGAAATTTTTGATCCAGTAAGTGGCATCAGTAGATACCTAATTAAAAAAACATTAGAAATAGGGAAGTAATTTTCAGCATATAACTTTTGTACTTTTATTTTTTCTCTGTCGTAAACGGTTTTGAGATATCGAGCTTTGTCGGACCATTGAGTCACAATCTTATTATTTTTGAAACATGTTATGAATCTACTAGTTATCGTTCTAGATAATTTTATTAAAAAACGAAGTGATCGATTTAATATATATATATATATATATATATATTAGGTGCCGGCAGATTCGAGTGCATGTATGGGATCTCGAAAACCCCAAGAGATAATGAAGCCGAATTTCGAGTACTTCCGGAGAAAAAAAAACCGAGTCTAGCTAATTTCGTTTTTAATTTTTTCCTATCGTTATTTAAGAGATAAGGGTGCGAAATCCATGGCCACCCTAAGCTCTACAAAACAGCGTTGAGAGATTTTTCGTACAACGTTTGGTTTTAGCTAAACCATCATCAACTTTATTTTAAATACGGACCTGGTGATTTAATTCTTTTTGAACCCTTATCCCAATTACAAAAAATGTATAACACTTAATATTTATTAACAAAAATGGAACTCCCCAAGAAATGATAAAGCGTCTTGTCTGACCTATTCTTCTCTTATGAAATATATCATTTAATGAAAATATTAGTAACATGGCACTACGTAATTGAAAATTATGGTCTGCTTCAAAAAATGCAGCTGTAACGACTGGAGTGTCATTTTTAATTCAATGATGGTATTGAACTGAAAACGAAACAGGCAGAGTAACTCAAAACCCAGTTCCAGAAACATAGTGCGCGAGAAAGTATCGTCTTTTTTCCATATCCAGTAATAACATCGAAATATAACTGAAACTGCAATTTTCTTTTTTGCTTTCCCAGGATGATCCCCGGAATAGATCTCCACTTAACAACTTTCCACAGAGCGTATCTGTTGAGTAACTAGAACGCTCATCCTGCCGTTAATTTAAACTGACTTCAAAACCCTGATAACTGAGATCCACACGCACTGATCTGGT
Organism: Listronotus oregonensis; assembly: GCA_019359885.1. NCBI lineage: Eukaryota > Metazoa > Arthropoda > Insecta > Coleoptera > Curculionidae > Listronotus > Listronotus oregonensis. The sequence continues at coordinate 5,431 of JAHBCN010002101.1, forward strand.
GGCAGCACCCTTAAGCCCAGACTTTATTTATTTATGACTAAATTTATTTTATCAATTAGGTTTTTACATCACCTGATCAAAACTGTCAATAAGTACTAAACATACTGCATATGATAATAAGAGTTATAAAATGAACAATGTTTTCACCTATCAACGCCTACTAGTACAATAATGAGTTGTTAATTTGAATTAGTTAATCAATATTATAATAATTTTCATCACAAATTAATAAAAGTAGGCCGATTTTTGTTATGAAATTGATATTAGGAATTATTTTTTACTTTTAAAAAACTTTTCCTTGTAACTTATTTCCATATCTGCTCAAATAAATGCACTTTACTCTTAAACCATTTAAAGTTTTTTTAATTTTCTGATTACCGCGTTTAAAATTTGTTAAATGTTTCTATTCCAATCTTACTCTGACAGCAAATTTTTTTTCAAGAGTAGCTTCTTTTGATAAAATAAAATATTAAGAAGTACGTGGACGTAGTTGGTATGTCCACGGAAAAGCGGTTGAATAGAAAACTTTAATTTTATTGAAAAAAGTTACTTGTGATAAAAATTTTGTTACTTTCATAGTAGATTGGGATAGAAACATTTAACATGTATTTTATACGCGGGTGTTCAGAAAATTGAAAAAACTTAAAATGGTACAAAAGTAAAGTGCATTTTTTGAAGATATGGAAATAAGTTACTACAAAAGTTGTTCAAACGAAAGGTGGAGCCTTGATACCACTTGAAAAATCGGTCCACTTTTATTTATTTGTGATTAAAATTTCATTATCAATTAACTAATTTCGAATTTTTGTACTAGTAGGCGTTGATAGTGACAAGCTTTATTGACATTTGATAATAAATTGATATTAAAAATTTAAATTGATATTAAAATAAATTTAATCACAAATAAATAAAAGTAGGCCGATTTTCTTGAAAAATGGTATTAGAGACTAACTTTTTAATTTGAACAACTTTTTCTAGTAACTTATTACCATATCTTCTTAAATAAATACACCTTTACTCCGGTACCATTTTAAGTTTTTTTAATTTTCTGAACACCGCGTATAAAATAAGTTAAATGTTTCTATCCCAATCTTACTTTAGAAGTAGCAATTTTTTTATCATAAGTAGCTTTTTTCAATAAAATCAAAATAAAAGTCTTTCAACACCTTTCCGTGGACATACTGTATATATATATATATATATATATATATATATATATATATATATATATATATATATATATATATATATATATATATATATATATATATATAAGAGAGCCACCAATATGGCCCTTCATTCCCGTTCGATAACCTCAACATACACCAAAAAAATCGTGACAACAATGATAAATAAATGTAATACGCAGTTAGAAACTGTGTTACCAATTATTACAAATGTGGAAAATTATTAATTGTCTGATTAGACGTGCTAAATATAGCAGAGACATTCGTATAAACAAGTGCAATAAATTAAAATAGTTTAAATATTATAATAAATGTTAGACGTAGGTAGCCATTTAATATCGTTGACTTGCTCCTATTCGCAATAAATGCGAGGTGGAAAAAATACAGTAGAAACTATTATTTTTATTAACCCCAATAACTCAATATGTTACTAAAATTAGATAGTGGCAGTATTGTTTATAAATATTTTGATATTTCTAAATATCTACTTATGTACATAAAATAGTAGGGATAGTATTGGGTGGGAATATTGATAACAATTGTTACTGTAAATAGGGTTCGTAATAGAAGCCTAAAAATATATTTTCACATACCTTGAAAATAAAACGACACATTGTAACTGTCAAATTTGACTGTTGTCATTCTGTTAGGGTATATATAAGGCAAAAGCTTGCATGCCAATTTTAATGCAATAGAGTGGAATACATATAGTATGAACCCAGATTAAAAAGAGAACAACAACAATTTCCCCCGTTCCACTTCCAATAGGACGACGGACGACGGCGATTCTTGGCTGAGCCATGCAGAGGAATGCAGTACAAGCGTCAAGCTATTTTTGACAGTGTTGCCATTCCATAAAATATTTATTAGCAATTTTAAAAATCATACAAAAAAATATATTTAAGTAATCGGCTGGAGTATTGCGAAGCTCAGCAGCAAATGAAAATGCTTTCGACTGTATTTTGTAACGTTATTTTTTTATAAGTTGGATTACTAATAATTTCATTAATTTTTAAAAATGTTTTTGAGTTTATTTTTTTAGAATAGCAGTTTTTATTTTATTTTTAGGCTTAATTCTGATAAAAATTCAACAACCTTTTAATTACTGTTGTATTAATTACAACAGTGATTAACATGACAGCACAAAAATGAAAATATCGTAACTTGAACTCTGTAGACAAAATTTGGGCGGTGTTCACTGACAGTCGAGTGTATTTTTAACCGTTATATCATTTTAATTTCGTTAATTGTGGTAAAATTTACTTAATTTTCACGTAATCTAGTCATAAGCTGTAAAATTGTCACGAAATGAGAACTTTCAAGGTCTTTTAATGATCATATATAAATTTAGAGCGTTGATAAAGAATGTATTCTGCTGAAAGATATATATATATATATATATATATATATATATATATATATATATATATATATATATATATATATATATATAGATTTATTTAACAATTAATTTAAGTAATTCAATTACTTTATAAGTAACCGAACCACTTTTTAAGTAATTGAATTACTGAAGATTCGTGATACAATAACTTTTTTTAAACAGTAATTAAATTAAAGTAATCCAATTACTAAAAAGTAATTAAATACGATTTTTCAACTATTTTAATTCAATTACTGATAGCTCTGGACAGCAGTCATATAAAACTATTTTTTTTCTTTAATTTTATAAATAAAAATTTTAAGAATTTTTTTAATTTTAAAAATTTAGTGGAATATTAGTAATAATACGTAGAATTTAAAAAAATAAATCCGCATGGATTTATCGCAGCACTAAACCCTTGCCCTTACCGTATATACAGAGTTGACCAGATTTTTGATGACAAACTTTTAAAACATCTTTTTTTATTTTATGTCCTACTCGAATATCATTATCATAGTACCAGTTACCAGACAATTTTAATGGTACATAACACCCTAGGGTATTAAAAAAGTTTTTAATGCCCGAGGGCATTAAAAAAATAGGAAAAATTAAAATAACAACTTTTTATTAACGAAAAAACCTATTATTTATATAAATTGAACAGTTATGAAAAGACCCATTAAAAACGAATTTACCGCCTTTTGATAAGTCAATGTTTCCCATGATTTCGTGATTTTCGCTAACAAAAATTGAGGATGTTTAACCGTTTTTTGATATTGATGGTCTCGTTAATGGTACTCCAGCTATCAATTTTGAAATTTTGTGTTTAGAAATATTCCTCAACCACAACTAAACTTTTTCCACCGTTTCGCGAGTGATATCGCGTTGTTTTTTAGAATGGACTTAGCAATTGTTAAAAGTTAACAACGGTTTAGAATGTTTAACAAACGTCATTGCCAGTGTTATTCCCAAAGATTTTAGTAGGCAACCTGTCAAAATCTGACATTTTGTTAAACATTTTATCGTTGTTAACTTTTAACAATTGCTAAGTCCATTGCTAAATTTAACAACGCTATCAAAACCGGCCGTTAGTCTTTCCATGTGGTCATATTTGCCCCGCGTCCGCCATCGAAGTTGCAGAGGTTCAGCGCAACAAGTCAGTATATTGAGTTCCTTTTTGACCTCCGATCAGTAAGTGCTTGCATAAAAACTACATAGTTAGTTTGCCATCGGGGATCAGAGAAACCGCCAACGATTGAGTCCTTCTTCTGGGGCTAAGCGCTGTGAACGAAGATTCCTATACCTGTTTTTTCTGAGGGCCCCCCCCGAGGGGTTTTCCTAATGGCGGAAGATGGTTGCGCGCTCAGCAGGGAGGGGGGGGTACTGACAGAAAACGGTTATCCCTGATAACAGAAGCAGTCTCTGGTCGGATGGCATTGTTTGTGCCCTGCATCGATAAATTTTTTTGTCAAGAATTTTTAAATTTTGGAAAAGTTCGGAATTTCAGGGGTTAAAAACCGACTATCCAGAAGTTCCATCTACAAAGCCTGGGAAAGCTCACGATGATAACAACGTGTGTCTGGAAAGGGGAGACTTGACTGAACGTCCACCGACGGAGGTCAAGAAAAGTGAAAGCAAAGCAAAGCATCAGTATATTTGTCCGCATCGTTTAGACCCAGGTATTTTGCAATAATGGAAGGATCCTTGCCTATGATATTATATTTTTTTATCATAGGCGTCTTTAGACTTCTTTGGGATAAGATTATCCAAAGCTTTGGAAGCAATCACAACAATTCTATCCGGAATCAACGAAAAATCCATTATTTTATAGGAACAGTTTTAACTTTGACACAGCACAACAATGAACACTTATTACCTTTGTTTATTTAGCAACTATATAGCAACTATGTAGGTAAAAACCTTATACTCTCAGGCAACATACAAACCCTCGGCCAAAAGGCACTCGGTTTTGTAAGATTGTTGCCCTCGGAGGCATAAACCTCTTAATAATGCCCTTAATACATTAATAAGTATAAAAAACCTATAAAATTATGTCTGCAAAGGTTTCAGCTTCTAGGTACAGCGTGTTTTATTTTAGTTATTAAAGATGGTGTTTTCTAAACTTATTCGGTTAAGTAGATGTGAGTACTGGGAGGCCTGGTAATTAGGGCCTGTATCTTTTCTCAGAAACTATAAGTTATATAAAACTAGTTTGTTGTAAAAGTATCTTGAACTTCAGGATGGTTTTAGGTTTTTATATACAGGGTGGTGACACACAGTTGATATTTTTTTAATGAATTTATTTTTTTATTAATTAAATATTTTATTACATGTTTAAATAGCCCTTTCAAAGACAAATTCAACGATATATATGATTATGGGTCTGTGATCCACCGTTTCGAACTTATTAAAGATTATCTTCAGGATGGATGCAATTATGTAACCGCTATAACTACGACATTGATTGACTTTTAAAAAAAATATTCGTATTCTCTTTTTTCGATAGGATGTAGATACTTGCTCCCCGTAGGACTTTCTTGGCACATTTGGTTACATAGATATCGATTCCATAGATTTTTTTTCAAGCTGACTTTGAATGATCACGTAAAAAGTATTACTTATTTCATTTGCAGTTTTATAAAATGTTTATATTTTTTTCTTAGGTATACGATAAAATTTAACGTCAAAATGCTAAAACTGCTTATTATGTACGTCACGAATGACCATTATGTCCGCCAAGTTTAGTCGACCTTGAAACAGATGCTAAACAGTCATTACGACTGTTTTGTTTCATTTGTTTGGTCTGGCATCATTTGTCTTTTTAATTGATTTCTCTTAAAAAAAAACACGAGTTAATTTCTAGCAAAATTAGGAAGCCATTAATTCTACAGGGTTGCTTGTGGTTCAAGTTTGTGTTTGTCTTTGATTTTAAATAATCCAGCATTGGATTATTTAAAATTTTTAAAAATAATTGTTTTAATTAGTCAATTAGTTTCTTTCTTAATTGACGCCGAGTTTTTTTTTTCAAAATATGTGTACAAATTTTTAAAACGCTGGGTTCTGTAGTTTTTTCGGAAGGGAGGTCGCCGACTTTAAAAATTACACTTTTGGGAAAATCAGAAAGTTTTAATTTGGTTTTAACAATGTTGGTGCATACCTAAAGTTTTGTTTTGCATAGCTTTGAAGAGCAAATTACGTAGGTGACGTCCGCCACTTTCGATACATTGAGTAAACCGATTTCTGGCGCTTCTCATGACTCTTTCAAGCATAGCAGGCGTTATGTTGGCAATTTCTTCCTGGATGTTGTTCTTTAAATCTTAAAGGGTCCTTGGACGGTTCACATAAACACGGTATTTCAAAAAACCCCATAGAAAAAAATCACAAGCGAATAAATCGGGAGATCGTGCCGGCCATTGCAAATCGCCCCTGATCAAAAAAGAAAGTTATGCTGCCGCGCCAGAAATCGGTTTACTCAATGATCGAGAATGGGGACTTCAATAATTTGATTTGCCTTCAAGTTTGAAATAAAAACTTTGGTATGGTGTGCCGAAGAAGGGACACAGAGCAACAGGATTCCTTATTAAAAATAAATGACGTAAACTTGTCTTATCCCAAAGTTGATAATAACTTAGATACATAGTTTTAATTTTGTTTCCGTTTTTTCGTAATAATTTCTTAACTAAATGACATAGCAGTACAAAATTCGGGTTTTGAGGGTTTTTTGAGTCAAGAAATTCAAATTCGTTCATACTTTAAATGTTGCTGGGCCTACCCCAATTGTTTTAGATAGCATAACTTTTTTTAAGCTTAGTATATTAACCTGTTTATTAAAAAAGAAGTTACTATAATTCTCTCAGTGTAAAATTAAAAGTTTATCACCCTGTATCTTGGTTATTATCAACTTTGGGATAAGGCAAGTTTACGTTAATTGCATTATTTCGACCTAAGAATCTGCTGTTGCTCTGTGTCCCATTACTTTTGGGACACCCTGTATATACAATGCGTTTTATTAAGTTTTGAAAAAAGGAAGTTATGCTGCCGCACCCTATACTTCATAGACAACAGTTTTACTAAATATAGATGATTTTTATGTACAATAAAAAAAATGTAATGTATAACTACAAAAAAAATAAATTTTTTTTTATACAAACATTTTACATTTTATTATGTCTAATATAGAATTCTCGATGTACAAAAAATTAAGTTACTAGCATACAAACATTTGTACTTTTATTATTTCTGATATATATTGCTTGATATTGTGTATAAAAAAAAAATTTAAAGATAGACTCCATTATTTACATTTGATTGAAATCATACATTGGTATAGAGTTGCCAAATTCAGCGAAGTGGCTGATTATTAAGGCCACTTGGACTCCTTGGTAATTCTCCTTATGCCAATTTACAAAAATTTTCTTGTTTTACCTTAAAACTTTCTTAATTAAAATAAGTATAAACGAACTTCAAAACAAACAACCTTTTAATATCACTAGTTTTTACTACTTTTAACAATATTTTTTATAAAAAATAAAAATAAAATTACAAATTTAATTTAAACATCGACAACTCCGCCATTATCGCGTAATGCGCGTTCACGTCATTTCATTCATTTTTGCCGTGTGCTGCATTGTCAGTTTTCGCTTGTGTTTGGAATAAGTGTGTTTACGGTTTTGTGCTGTTAAACTAACCAAAACTTGATTTTTGTGTGTAAAAACATTTAATTATGGATCGATCGTGTCTTATTTGTAAGAAAAGGATTATAAAAACCCAGAAGTGTCTTTTCGAGGTAATTAAACTCATAGGTTATGTCAACCGCAAGGCCAGTGGCCAGTGGCGTGGTTATAGCCGAATTTAATTTGTGTGTATGTTTGTTATTTATTATTAAGAATGTTGAAAAGGTTTTATTTTCTAATTAATACAATATCCTAAATAATTGTTGGTTAAGGGTATGAATGTTTATGCTTACTAAAATAATATGTTTCTATACGCTTAAATTAACAGTTTATATTTACTTCAGGTTTCCGATAAATTTGGAAAAAAAACGTGTGTGGCTCTCAGTTTTTGGTTTACAAGACAATAACAATGTTCCAAAGCAACCTGACATATGTTCAGATCATTTTGATGGAACGGATATTATTTGTCAACCTAATGGACGTAAACAGATAAGGCCAGATGCTTTACCGCGTGAAAATGTTTCCGTGTTTTTGCACTATCCCTCTTCTGGGTCAGTACATTAATTTCATATATATTTATTGCTTAAAAGATAGAGTTTTAGTGGATTTAGTCTTTGTCATCATTGCGCTTTAAACAAATAAGTAGTAGATTTTACGGCGCGTGCAAAAATGTTTTGCAAAAAACATAAAAAAATGTATTTGAGGCATCTTGAAATTTTAATAGGGTATTATTTATAACTAAAAAATGAGATTCTCAAAAAGACAGATAATTTTGGTGGGACTTTCCATATGCCAGGTGATCTAAAAAATTATGTATAGTAGCGAAGTCACCTTGGATTATTACCTTGGAACCCAGCTGCTGTGTATAAAATTTAAAATAAACTATTAAACTTAATAGTTAATATCCTCTATAAAAATGTTTACCCCTCAAAAATTGCCGCTTTTTCCCTGGGGGTGAATTCCACCTTCTCGGGGGTGGAATTTTTTATCAAAAATAAATATGGAAGTGGATAGATTAAATAATTTTAAGCAACTTTTGTTTTATAAAGTTTTTTTCGAAAGGCATTACTTTCCGAGGTTATTCGCAATTGAATATGTCAATTTTTCAACTAAAACAAACACGTTTTCAAACGGTTTTTCGCAAATAACTCAAAAAGTAAGCATTTTATCGAAAATATCATTCTTACAAAAAATATAGCTTATAAAAAAATACCAAGAACGGTGGGCTTACGATGTCCATGGACCCAATACTATACGGAATTATAGCCTGTTGAAGGTTGGTTCTTATTCGTCAAATGCCAACATTAAAAGTTTTAACGTAATATAAACAAAAAACGATACTTTTTTTTGGAAAAGCTCTAAGACCTTTTTGAAGTACTTAAAAAAAACTTAATTTTTGTTTTTTAAAAAATTTTTTAGCACTAAAATTAAGCGAGTTATGGCCAAAATAAAGTTGATCTCTATTTTTTTAATGAAAAAATGTGAAAATCACCACCCAATTACCACCTAATCAAAAATAATCGTTCTCACTTTACAATTCCCTTTAATTTTTGTATTTGTAATACACTCAGGAAGTTTGACCGGTTTAAAGTGCATATTTTTGAAAAAAATTAAGCTTAACGTGGAAGAGACATTATTGTGATTTTGAAATAAATAGCCTTTTCTTCAAAATATCTCAAAAACCCTTAATGATACGTAAACAAAAACAAAACGAAAATTTTTGGTAAAAAAAAACCTACAATTTTGTATTCTACAAACTTTTACGCATCATTAAGGGTTTTTGAGTTATTTTGAGGAAAAGGCAATTTTTTTAAATTAAAAAAATGTCTTTTTCACTTTAGGCTCATTTTTTTAAATATGCATTTAAACCAGTCAAACTTCCCAAGCATATTACAAATACATAAAAAAAGTAAATTCTTAGGTGACAAAGATTATTTTTAATTTGAGTGGTAATTGAGATGATTTTACATTTTTCATCCAAAAAAATAAAGATCAAATTTACGTACGAAATTTTACATTATTTCGGACATTGGATGCATAAGATCCCGACTTAAAACGGGACACTTAGCAATCCTACTTGTTTTCGTAACTATAGTTTTTAACGACTGGCCTACTTTCCAATGACGTAGCGCTCAGTCCTTAAAGCTTTAGGAGTTGTTGGAAAACCCCGTTTTGGAACAAACCTCTAACTTTCTTACAAAAATACTACTCAAGTATAATTTGTTTTACTTGAAGTACTTTTAATTACTTCAAGTAGTTTTATGTACTTCAAGTACTTTGGTGTCTTCAAGTACTTTGTTTTACTTCAAGTACTTTGTCCTACTTCAAGTACTTTTTTAATTTACTTGAAAATGCAAGTACATTTTAATGAATACTTGGTACTTGTACTTGAAGTAAATTTAAAAAATTAAAAACTTAGTACTTGTACTTGAAGTACTATTTAAGAGTACTTTGACAGCTCTGGGTATAAGTTTAAAAATGTTTTATTCGATAGATAAGCCCTTTTTGTACTTATGTTTGATTAAATAAAAATATAAATATATTTTTCTTATAGCCTTATTTAATTTTTCCCTACAATATTGGAGGATATTAGAATAAATTTTTCTTTTTTTAAATGTGGGGTCACAAAGTTAACAACAAAATTGTAATTTAATTATCTTATTGGTAAAATGGTTAAAAGAAATATTCAAATGCATCATTTATGCGAAACCGCTAGTAATTTAAAGATTTTAAAGTAAAAACAAATTATTTAAAATGTACGCCACTGGTAAGTTTCTCTGGGCATCTGTGACAGTGTTGCCATTTTCCCACTTCGTGTATGACTGCGATAAGGCTATCATTCTTCTACTCATTTAAGAAAAGTTATCGAATGTCTGATTGTGTTTATCTGACATTTATGAATGAATTATTGTAGTCTATCTAGTTTTTAATGTTTTTGGTATAAAACTAAATAAAGTTTATATCAATATTTACCGATATTTTTTTCCGATTCAATCAAAACAATCTTTAGAAAAAAGGTAGGTTAGTTACAACAATCACGAACAAAAATTAATTTCTCGAATGGGTCCTACCCACTCACAAGAAAGACATTCGAGAATCCAAATTTTCTATGCTGTACACTTATCGCGCCAAGACTGTCTCTCGTAGGTATCTGCTCGAGGTTTTTAACTCTAGTCTTTTAACGTTTTATTAAAATAGCGGTTCGACAAACGATAACTCCCTATTGGCTCCTTGGAGTCGCATCGTACTTTCACAAAACAAAATAATCGGCCGGATATCCTCCGAATTGATACTTGCAAGTGTTAAATTACGGGCAAGTAATCTAATCGGTTTTTTATCTGAAGTATAAGATGACATCATTAGTACCACTGTATTCGTAAAGAGTTTTATCAATTATATATTACATATATACAGGGTGGTCAAAAAAGTTTAAAACAAATGATTTTTTTTTATTTCTGAGATATTTTAAAAAAGTTTTCTGAGATTTAGTTCTGCATTCTTTACGTAGATCGTCTTCAAGACTTGTACGACTACGTTTTAATTTAGCAACCCATCTTTTTGCTGTTCCAATTAAAGGTGAACTTACGAACTTTTAACAATTGTTCATAATTTTGTCTTGGTGCTACATCGCAAAATATATAAATTTAAATTAATATATTTTTACTAAAATCAATGTGCTCACCAAGAATTATACAAAAACTACGTTAAAATTTCAAAGATAATTTTCGATTGAAATTGAACAAAAATTCTCGTATGTGTGAAATGGCTCAAAAATGTTTTTTTAGCCGCGTGGTACGAAAGTCTAAAAGAACCGGGGATGAATTCTGATCCACAACACTGACATAGATAACAACTAACTAAATTTTGCTTTTTTTTCAGAAATTTCAATGGACTGGTCCGACCATGCCCTCTGGTGGCCTGAACAAAATATATGGTTGACTAGGACTAGATCCACGCTGGACCAATGTGGAGTTCACGCAGATGCCTTGTTACATTTTACTCCAATGCACAAGAATTTAAAAGTCCAATTACCAGACCTTAGGTAAGAAATATTGAAACGATCCTTTAATATCATCAATTTATCATCAGTAATATAATAAACACATTTTTGAATAGAATCATCTATTACTTTAATATATTTTTTATATATATATATATATATATATATATATATATATATATATATATATATATATATATATATATATATATATATATATATATATATATATATATATATATATATATATATATATATATATATATATATATATATATATATATAAATTCTTCATAAAAGTTCTGCGTGTTCTAAAATCTAAAATGCAATCAGCAGATATGAAATTTTATTAATCTTATATGAGGTATCCCAAAAAAATATGAATTTTACTCAATAGTAAAGTACCTTTATATTTCCGATTATTTTATTGTTATAATAAAAGTTGTTCGGAATTAAAAACTATGTTTAAATATGCAATTTCATCCTTCTAATTATAAATATTATTTTTTACAAATTTTGTTTTAATCCTACTGAATTTTATAATACTTTCTACCAAATGTCGCTAAATACAACTGATGTTTTAAATGCCGCTGTAAAACATTTATTGTCAAAGCATCCTAGATTGTAAGTACAATAATAACACTTAAATTTTCGTTATTCGGATAGAGATGTTTCAAGAAATATTTTTATTATTTTTTTAATTAATGCAACTGCATATTTAAACGTGATTTTTAATTCCGAACAACTTTTCATAATAACAATTTTCGATATTGTTAAATATAAAGGTACTTTACTCTTGTCTAAAAATCAAATTTTTTGACTTACCTCGTATAGGATTAAAAGAATTCAATATCTGATAATTGACAAGAAATGTTTTATAGTAGCATTCAAAACATCAGTTGTATTTAGCAAAATTGGATAGGAAGCATTATAAAATTCAGTAGAAATTTGTAAAAAATACTTTTTTTTAATTAGAAGGATGCAATTGCATATTTAAACATAGTTTTTGATTCCGAACAATTTTTTATTATAACAATTTTCGAAATTGTGAAATATAAAAGTACTTTACTCTTGAGCAAAATTCATATTGTTTGGGATAACTCGTATAATATTGATAAAATTTCATATCAGTCGATTAAATTTTTGATATATATATATATATATATATATATATATATATATATATATATATATATATATATATATATATATATATATATATATATATATATATATATATATATATATATATATATATATATAAGGAAATTGAGTGCTGCATGGGAATCTCGAAACCGTAAGATAGAAGTCGGTTAAATTATGCAAAGGTGCCATTTAGGTGCTCATCAACATGCCGACTAGAAAGTTGTAAAATTCATACTTCCGGATATATCCGAAAAAAAATTTGCTGATTTCGTTTTTATTTTTTCTGACGTTATTTAAAGATATATTGAAAAAAAAAGACACTTTTAATGGCTACTTTTTAAGCTCTACAAAACAGCTTGAGAGATTTTCTGTACGACGTTTCGTTTTCGTTAGACCATCATTTTTATTTTTTTAAATACGGACCTGGGTTTTTATTTAATTTTTTGAACCTCTTATAATCCCAATTACAAAAATGTATAACACTTAATATTTATTAAGAAATATGGAACGCCCCTATAAGAAATGATGTGCGTTCCTTGTCTTACTCATTGTCTCTTATGGAAAATATGTTTATTTAACAGAAAAATATTAAGTGTTATACATCATTGTAATTGGAATTTTAACTGCTTCAAAAAAATGCAATAAACAATTAAGTGTCGCATTTAAAAAAATAAAGTTGATGATGGTCTAAGGAAAACGAAACGTCGTACGGAAAATCCCTTAACGCTGTTTTGTAAACCTTAAAAAGTGACCATGAGAAAGTGTATTTTGTTTTTCCATATCTCTGTAAATAACGTCAGAAAAAAATTAAAACGAAATCAGCAAATTTCGGTTTTTTCCGGATATCTCCGGAAGTACTCGAAATTTTCAAATTTCTACTGGCATGTTATTAGGCACCGAAATGCCAACTTTGTCATAATTTAACGACTTTATTCTTACGGTTTCCGAGATTCCCCATGCATGCACTCGAATCTGTATTATATATATATATATATATATATATATATATATATATATATATATATATATATATATATATATATATATATATATATATATATATATATATATATATATATTTAAAACTTTATTTCTATTGTTATTGTTATTATCTCCAGGATAATTGTGTATTTAATTAAATAAGGAAAAATATTTTAGTGAGGAAAAAATCCGAAATGGAGTGTGAAAAGGCAGTTTTGCGCATGCTAATAAGGCAGGAAAAAGGCACTTAAACTTTATATATATTTTCAGGTATCTTGAAATGAAGGTAGACTTTTCAATAAAAACATTTTCGGCGGTGGTACATGTATGTAAGGAATTAAACATTAGACATCCAGAAGAACTATCTTTTTGTAAACCATTAGAACCAAATCATCTGAAATACAATTATAAGGATATGCCAAAGAAGAAATACGATCAGAATGGAACGCACAGAAATGGACATATACCTCCGGACACGAATACTTTTATAGGTAATTTTTTTAATAGAATTAATTCGTTTCTTTTTAACCTTCAAGTTTAAGGTAGCTGTATTACGAGAGGAATTTTCTTAGGATTTTTTAAAAATTTATACCGATTATTATTTAAATCATTCTGCAGATTGGTGCAGCATGAAAATTATGAACGATACAGTTCCGGTGATATTTAATTGCAAAGATAGTGTTTTTGAGGCTCTTATACATTGTACTATACGAAATAACGAAAACTTTACATAATTTTAACTCTTAAACTTTTCTTACGATGTTTATAAAAACCTTAAGTAATATTAAACAACAACTAAGGAATTTTTAAAAATTAGTCTCATTGTTTCTTACAATACAGTTTTTCAAATATTAATTAATAAATGACAAATTAATTTTATTGAACTCGTGGAAGATATACACTAAAAATAATCTGGCAACAACGCATGTATTTCACCCGCGATTAAAGTATACAGCGCGCATGCGTCAAAATTTACTGATTGCTTTAGAAAAACATAGTTGCCAGATTTTACAAACGAGCAGTTAGTCGTACGAGATTGGCTGGAAATAGTACAGTCAGAGCAAAAGTTTGTGGGCTTAGGAGTAATGACGCAGTGGGAAAGACTCATAAGACGTGCAGGAAAAATTTTACTTAATAGAAATTGTTCAGAATCATTCAGAAAATTCTTTGTTTGTTCTGTAAAAGCGACCTTTTTGACATAACGGGTGTTTATTAATAAATAATTACATATAATTGACCAATGTTTTACCAAAAAATGTGTCAGTTTGGGAAAAAAATTATAGATTAGAAAGTCTTTGGGATTTTTACCTTAATAAATGCTAAAAGACCATGTCTGCCGACATCTAGAGAAAAGTTATACATATTGACTAGTTCAGTGGACTCACCGGGCCTGTGATCTGACTTTGAGTTTTATTCGACGTTGCCAGAAGTCAAATTTCACTTTTTTTTCGTTTTTAGCAAACAGTAGCCCCGTAGGAAGTACGGGTAGTCTAGAAAATTCACAATTTATGTGCGCACCAGTGACTCCCACGAGGGTTCCCCCATCTTCAACGCCCATAAGTAGTCCCGCTGGAAATGTAAGTATTATTTAAGTTTGTTCTTTATGCATCCATTTACAGTTAAACTAAAGAAATCCCGAATATTCTTCGTTTCTTCATTCCTAGAGTCTAAAGAGTCTAGACTATGAAACCTACTACCCGCAGAAGTTTTCCCTTGTCCAAATCTCCAAATATTTATATCCCGTGTGAATAAACTCCCTCTTACTACACTTAAGACACCCACGGTACGTTAGTACTTAGGCCTCAGCCTTCGTGGACTGTCCCAAGAAAAAAAAACTCGGGGATATTAGTTAAGAACTGATTAAAAGTATAAAAAATTAAAATTGCCGATGGAAATTATATTTTACTTTGTTTTATTAAAGAGTGTTGATAATTGTAGAATGATAAATAATACAAATAAATGTCATGGCACCGTTGACAAAATATTTCAGTCATAATATCATTTTACTTACAGAGAATCTATAAGTCTTTAATTTATAATCTCAAAAATATTTTGTGTTTAGTAAGTAAAATATTTAATTAAAAAATATTTTTTATATCTTTGTTAAATGTAATAAATTTCACTATTTGTTTTTGGCGATTGGATAGAAAACTTTGGCTTCGACGAAGTCTTGTGGTTTTTTTTCGTTGAACTAAGTATAAGGTGCAAGTTCTGTAAAAGAAAGGATCATGTGGATGTTGCGTGTGTACAAGAATGACTTTAATATGGTATATAAATCGGCTATACAGATGGCTTCAAGACTAACAAGGGAGTAGGAGCTGGCATCTATGGAAGACAAGCCTAGAGAAAAGATAACCTTAAGTCTTGGTCAGCACGCCACGGTTTTCCAAGCGAAATCGCAGCAATAATGCATTGTGCCGTGCTGATTAAAGAAAAAGGGAGTAAAGAAAAAATATCTTCATTTACTCAGACAGCCAAGCGGCCCTGAAGGCCATCAGTTCTCCAAAAGTTAATTCCAAACTAGTGGAGGACTGTATACAGGCCCTGGAAAAAGTCGGCTTGGCAAACAAACTTACGGTAGCCTGAGTACCAGGCCACAAGGGCCACCCAGGTAACGAAGAGGCCGACGACCTAGCCAAAAGAGGATCAGACATGAACATGATAAACCCTGAGCCATTCTGTGGAATTTCGGCAGGCCTCTTTAAAGCATCTATTAAGAGCTGGGTAGACAGAAAGTTTTAAAGCTGGTGGGTACAAACACCAGGACAACGACAGGCAAAGCAGTTCATTAAGACCTCGGCCAAGTTTACCTCGGACGTACTGAGCAACAGTCGTAAGGTCGTAAGGATAACGGTAGGTCAACTAACAGTGATCAGATTGCAAACCAGACAAGCAGCCTTTGAAAGAATAGGCCAGGTGGAGGATAGCTTGTGTAGGTTCTGCCAGGAGGCTGAAGAAACAGCCATACATGTGTGGTGCCACTGCGAAGCACTATGTAGGCTTAGGTTTACTAGGCTTGGTGAGGAAAAGCCAAAACCGGCAAGATATAAGGAGTGGCCAGTGTCAAGACTTTGGAGTCTAGATAAGAAGACGGGCCTGGAGAAGGTACTTTAAAGGACGATAGGAGAAACCACAATAAATCTGGTAAGGTTGCAGTGGTGGAGGTCATTTTTGCCATCTCCGCTTAAATAATCTAATCTAATGATATATTAAAATTTGTAGAGTTTTAATGTGTTAAAAGGATTTCCTGTAGGGTAATTAGCCATTTTACTCCTCTCTACTTAAAGTCATTGTGCACACGTATAAATTTACTATAATAAATCATTAAAATGTTTTTGTTTTGAAATCGACAAAGGTAGTACTTATATTAGTCCAATCATTATAGCAAAAAAAAGGTCATTTTTGTAATTAATGTTAACAGATATCTGACTGGCCATGATTTCCGGAATAACCTGTAGATTACTAAAATTAAAAATCCAACATTTTTCAGGTAATTTTAAACATAATTATTTTAATGGCCTTTTCTTTTTTTTTTAATATAACAAAGTACTGGTATATGCTTTACTTATAAAAGACCGTTTGTAGAGAATTAAAACCTACAAATTGTTTTTAAAAAACCGATCCCATTTTTCACAGAGCCGAAAAAACGCTTAAAACAGATCTTTTTTAAAAATTCGTATCTCCGTTAATTTCATAAGGGCTGATTTTTGGGAAATGATAGTCCATAACACATACTTTGAGCTGCCGAAAGATCAAAATTGTCGCATTAATAGTTTTTATTCAATCGCACTATAAACAAATTAGGCCCTTGTCTTGAAAGTGCCGTGAATATTAGGCAAATGGTCCAATTTGAATTTTAAAACGGCTTTTTAAATTTGCAAATTTTATATCTCACATTTTTATATAAGTTTGGAGAACATTGTTAAAAATGCTTGTAAACCTAGCGCGTCGAGCGAAAATTCGCGACCGAGATGTATTGAGTCGACCGTGGAGGGGGCACCCAGCAGCGAAGAAGAAGCGCGAGACGGGCTGCGTATCGCGAATTTTCGCTTGACGCGCTAGGTTTACAAGCATTTTTAACAATGTTCTCCAAACTTATATGAAAATGTGAGATATGCAATTTGTAGCTTTTAATTTTAATTTTAAAAAGCCGTTTAAAAAATTCAAATCGGACCATTTGCCCAATATTCATGGCACTTGCAAGATAAGGGCCTAATTTGTTTATAGTGAGATATAATAAAAACTATAAATGCGACAATTTTGATCTTGCGGCAGCTCAAAGTATATGTTATTGACTATCATTTCCCAAAAAATCAGCCCTTAATATTGAAAATTACCGGAGATACGAATTTTTGAAAAAAGGTCTGTTTTAAACGTTTTTTCGGCTTTTCTCGGTGAAAAATGGTCGATCGGGATTTTTCAAAAACCATTTTGTAGGTTTTTGAAATTTTTACAAACGGTCTTTTATAAGTAAAGCAATATAGCCAGTACTTTTTGTTATATCAAAAAAAGCCCTTTCTTTAAATAATTATTGTTTAAAAAAATTACCTAAAAAAAATTGGTTGGATACTTGATTTTAGTAACAGGTTATTTTGGAAGTCATGGCGGAGTCAGATATCTGTTACATTAATTACAAAAAAAAACTATAATGATTGGACTATATCCCCTTTAAAAATAATTTAAAGAATTATCTGTTTATTGAAAAAATCTATTTTTACTGCCTAACTTACTGAGGAATCCCACATAATATATATAAATACCGACTGGAACACACATTCAATGTTTACCTTCAAAATATTTACTCCAAAATGTGATTCCTAAAAATAACACTTTTACTGGGATTTTCGTGGGATAATCGTTTCCGGTGACTTTCCTGCGAAATTTGTAATAACAGGGATTTCTCGTTTACGTGAATTGATAAAAAAAAGTAAGCTGAGTATATGTTTACAGTAAGTTTTTTAAATTTTAGGACTAAGGACATATAGAAATATAGACGCTTTTATTTACATTAAAACTGTTTAACATGAAATATTAAGTAGGTAGAACAATAGTTTGCCGTATGTGAATATTTGTCAACACTGGTTTGGATACTTAGTCCAGTAAATGAAGGGACAAAGCTGTAAATAAATCTATACAGTTTTCCCTGTGGCGCAATTCTTAGGTCTTTGGGGATGCTTTCGAGCGAGAAAAAGTTTATCAACATTAACAGGTGGGAAAGGTCTGAAAATAGCCCCTCAAGGCCCGAAAAATGGGTTTTCCGCTAATATCTGCCAAAATATGCGAATTGGAGAATTTTTGTTAAGACAAAAAATGAAGATCGCCTTGTAGTCTACAAAAATGGTTTTTATAATTTTATTCGAAAAATCGATAGTTTTCGAGATAACTGGACCCAAAAGTCCCATCATTTCAGCTGCCGCTCTATGCAAATTGCAAATTGTTCCATTACTCTGGTAATAATGTACATTTTTTAATCATTCAAAGTTCATCGAAATGCGAAACTCGTACCTATCATTGCATATGAGTTTGGGTCCATTCTGATTTTTCTAGAATATAAAAAAAAGCGGTCAAAGTTTTTCTTACAATATTTTGAGAGTATCATTAATTTATTGATATTTTTTGAAAAATGGTTTGTTATTAACATTTCTTTTTAATAATGAGACCTTAGTAGGTGTTCAATGATCCCAAAAAATTTCCTTCACCATCTTTCTTGCGTTTTGATAAAAAATTGTTTTGCCCATCTGCATTTTTAGCCGTTTAGCCACATTTATCCAGTGTGAAATGTTATGGATTTTTCGACGGCCGTTTTTGCGAAAAATATTGGTGTTGCGAAAAAATGGTTAGGACCATTTTTGTAGTGAATTTTCGTTTTTTGTCTGAACAAAAATTCTCTAATTCGCATATTTTGGCAGATATTCGCGGGAAACTCATTTTAGGACTTTGGGGGGTCATTTCCAGCCGGTTCCTACGTCGGAATCGTGAAAAACTTTTTCTCGCTCGAAAGCATCCGCAAAGACCTAAAAATGGCGCCACAAATAAAAACCCAGAATTTTAATTTCTAAACAAATTGCTCGAGTCGCGGGTGTACACTAACGAGATAAAGATATCGAGCAAAAAACCATCTTCAGTGTTTGCATTTTAGGAGTGCCTAGCTCCCTTAAAAGACATCTCTCAGGTCATATTTTTAGGAACTTTGTTCTTTATTTTTTTGTGAATAATACGCTCTGAAAATATTGCGCGCTGATTTTGAAACACCCCACATATTAAGGGGGTTCTCTGGTTCGATAGGTTCAAAAAATCGGTTTTTAATTGTTTTCTTAGTATGTCTAGAACAAGGCCGTAGCCAGTGGGGGTCAGGGGTCAGAACCCTCCCCGAAATTTTCACAAAAAAAAAATAGTAAATACAAAGAACTACTACTGTAGTGAACAATTGGTAATGCTAAGTCTTGAGGGGGAAAACAAAACATTGGAGTAAACTATCTTACCGATTTAATTTAATCTGTACCCATCCAGTACAAACGCGGGGCAGCGATGTTCAGTTTTAGTTCGAGAGTATCGTAGGTTGCAGCAATCTGAGTTGCATTATCTTTAGTATTATACAGGTGACCCAAGGGAAAAAGGTTGCACCCCTATTTGTAAATATCCTGGATATTTTGGAAAAAAATTCAGACACGAAGTTTTAATTTCTAGGGGGCGTCACTTCATCTGTAGCCGTACAATACAGGGTGGTCCAAAAAACATTGCATTATAGATTAGATTTTTAAATGGAAACCTCCATATTTTTTTAAAATATTTTTAGATTTCCGTAAAAATTTAGTTACTTTGTTAATAAAGTTTATACCTATCTTCAATTGTTGTGAAGCTATTTGAGTTTATAATAAAATTCTAGAAATAGTGATAGTAAGAAAATGTATACTAAAATAATAATCAAATAGTTCCATAGTAACAAGACTTTACTTTAAATTTAAAACAACTCTCCGAGTATTCAAAAAACAAAAAGCAACCTACAGTCATGCGCAAATTAAAGGTAAAGTAAACATTAATTTTCTCAATTTTTAAGCATGTATGAAATTTGGTCAACGTTCAGCCGTAATCCGCTCCCGAAGATCTTGAATAGAATCTGGCTTGAACTAAAAACTTTTCAAATACCTCCAAAGAAAGTAATCTAAAGGACTTAAGTCCGAAGATCTTGGCGGCCACCAATGGGCCTCGTCTGCCGATCGACTGGTTGGAGAAATGGGTATCCAAAAACTGTCGTACTGAAGCCACATAGTGCGGTGGTGTACCATCTTGTTGGAAATTGATATCATTTTCATTATAATTAACGTCATTTTTTAATATTTCGTAATTTATAGCTCTATTGTATTTTCTAACATGTACATGTAGATCTTGCCTGTCAAGTTTCTAGGGATAAAGAAAGCTTCTACAATATAATTTACGAAAAAAGCCTGCCCTCACATTTATTTTTTCAGGATATTGCGGGTGTACCTCTCGAAACAAATATGGATTCAAGTCACTCCAATATCGACAATTACATCTATTTAAACCATATAAATAGAACGTACACTTATTCTAGAAACAAATATTAAATAACAGATTTGCATTGTTGATTAAAAGTTGGGCATAATTCGAAAACCCAATCTTCCATAAAAAATCGTCTTCTTAGCAAATGGACAAATTTTATCTTGTCGGGTGAAATTGTTGTTTTTCAAAATTCTTTTACTGTTGGCGTGAAATTCTGAAAAGTAGAGTCCACGAATTTGGGTATTGCCCAGTACTGTTCCCCTGGTATTTCTGCGACTTTATTTTTAAATGGTCGATTTTTTTAATGCGTTACGGATTTATACACGATCCATTTTCTTCAAATTTTCTAATTAATTAACATACATCGTTAATATTTTTTCATTAAGCATTAAAAAAACCGGGTAGTAGCTCTTGTAATGCTCCATTTTGGTAATACAGTTTAAATATTTTCCCTTCGCTCAATAAATCATTTTCAATTTTATTCCTAGTTAAGTTAACAATTTAAAATCAAAGAAAAAGTTTTCCTATGACTTGATATCTGACTGATGCTAAATGTTTTGATATAAACTTTACACTAAAATTATATTAGAGAATCAAAATTTTAAAAAAAGGGGTTTATTAAAAATTTTAAAGGTGGTAGAAAAAGACGTCCCCTAGAAGTCACAAATAGGGGGCGATCTTTTCGTTGGGCCACCCTTATGTACCCAAAAGATCCCCCGATTTTGCGATCGTCCTGACAAAAAAGGCAACCCCAAAAATTATTCCTGGCTACGGCTTTGGTCTAGAATATGGTGGTAAAGTGATTTTTTAAAAATTGAAGCCATTATAAAGATACAGCAGGCGCTGAGAGACCGACCCTATTGTGTTCTGTCGGCTGAATACCTGGAGACCCTTATATACAAATGTATGTCTATACAAGTCAGACAAGTTTAAATAAGTTTAAGAAAAAGTTGGTGTAGTTATTTACGTTGTGAAATTTGTTTTAGGATTTTATAGTATAACTGTACTTGAAACTTCTAACGCGTTTTTCTCAAAACTGTGTTTCTCAAATTTTGTCCATCATATCTCGAGAACCGCTTGATTGATTCACTTAAAATTTATAGGGTTGACTCAGCACATATAGATGCCCGGTCTGTTATCCCCTCCAAAATTTAAAATATTTCTATGTTTTTTTTTAACAAAAAATACATGAAATTCGAAGTTTTTTGTTCCGAAGTCCGTCAAAAATCCCATTTTCAAAATTATCTATTCATAATAGTTCATTCCGTGTATTTAAGCTTAAAGATTAAAACACCGCTGATTTTTTTAGTGTCAGATAAGCCAATTAGCTAATTTTGGCGAATGGAGTGTAGGTCCATTTTTTTGAGGCTGGTGTCTTCAGAGCGCTATAACTTTGTTCTAATAAATATTTTTAGCTAAATATTTGTATGTGTTCTCTTAAAATACTTATAAAGAAATAATAAAAACTCCAAATTTCTATCTTTTTATTGATCTTCACAAAAAAATCCCAAAAAATGCATAAAAATCAGACCGTCAAACGAGAGAACCCCCTTAAGTTTTACGTTTAAAAAATTTATTAAATTTTTAACATGGAATTCAAAAAATATAGAATGAAAATTCGATGCTTTTTGGGAAAGAAAAAAACATAAAAAGTAACTAAAAATGGCGCTTGTTTGTAAAAATGGTCTATATAAAAAGCAAAGGCGGCCGCCAGTTAAAATTAAACCTTTTTAGCTACTTTTTATGTTTTTTTTTTCTTGTCAAAGAGCACCGAATTTTTATTCTTTTACTGATCCAACTATAAAAAACGATGAAGTTTTTATAAGATTTTTGATATAATAACACATTAATTTTTGTTTCATACTTATAATAAATTTGGTAAAACTGTTAAGGTATGTAATTTGGTATGTAAATTCAATAAATTATGTGTAGTTATAAGTATTTTAATTACCTGTAATAAATTTGAGAAAGTTATGTCAAGTGCTTTTTGAGATATTCGATTTTGAAAATTCTCGATTTTACTATTGACTGACTGAGTCCATAACATATGGGGCACTTCCCCAGGGAGTAAACACTTGAAGTTTGGTATAAAGGTAGGATTTAGGACACAAGTAAAGGAAAACTTCTGAAAATTGCACATTTTTACTAGGTTCGCCCTGAAACAGGGCCGTAATGTCGTATTTTTAGGCATAATTACTGCAATAATTTTCGAAATAGTTCTGGTATATCCCCGAAAATATAGGACATATTCAGTGTTTTTATTTTAGAAATAAAATAATTATTGTTTAGATTTTTACCAACAATTATGACAATAATATTACAGGTCTACAAAAAAAGTGGTGTGTGCTGGATATAGGACTAAGATTTTCTGGCGTATTTTTTTTTGTTGAACACGAATCTGAAGTCGAAATTGGGGGTCAAACAGCAAAAAATCAAGAAAAACCCAAAAGACCGATATACTGTATATTAGTGATGGAACGGACTCATGTTTTCGGACTACCGAACTCCGGACTTCAGCCGCCAACAGACGGATGCGGAAGTCCGGCTGAACTTATCCTTTTTCCCAAAAATAAAATATTAATCAGTCTTACTTACATTTAAATGTCAATAAAAGATAAAAAAGTACCAAGGAAATATTTACTTAGAGTTTTTCTTACAAAAGACAATTGACAGGCAATATATTCAGCTAGAAGTAATATCATGTCATATATTATGGAAATCCTTATTTAAAAACCACACTTAAAAAATCAAAAGAAAAGTTATAAAATCACCAAAAGTTCTTAATTTATTATGGGAAATTTTTTAAATTTTAAAATCATAAACAATTTTGTAAAATAGTTTACATATAGCCTTCAAGATTCTTAAAAACTTATTTTGTTGCCACCTGTGCATTGTGAATACCCATATTATCCTATATAAATCATTTTTAACTAATTTACCAGAATCCCAATTATGCCATTGCTACTGTATTGGACCCTAGGTATAAATTAGCATTTTTTCCACCAGAAAATATTTTGCTCGCGAAGCAGTTTTTAAACGAATAAAAAAGGATTCAATGAGATTACCACTAATAGCACTGAAAGCACTGAATATTAAACTTAAACACAGTACAATAACAGTGATAGTGATTATGAGAAGAACCATTGTCTAAAATCATGAAGCATCAAGTGCCGTCAGTTTTGAAATTTTGAAAAATTCTTCTCCCACTTTTCCTTAATCGATAATGTAACGAACAAAGCCCGGTTTAAAAGTTATCTTAATAAGCCCCTACAGGAAAAAGCACGTCCAATGCATTGGTGGATAGAGCACAAGGATTATTTTCCAAATGGAACGCACAAGATTCTTACAAACGATATTTAAGCGCCCAAACAAGTACTGTGTATTCAGAAAGGTCTTTTTTAAAAAATTGGCTTGAAAGCATTTATGAAGAAAAGCGTTCTAATTAACAGTCAAAATGCTGAGCTTTTTATATTCATCATAATTTGAAAAAATACATTCAATTATTAACAGTGTTTTTCCTTATTTTAAGAGAATTAGAGATTACCTGTAATCGGTTAATAAATGTAAGCTGCTTTTCTACCCAGATTTTTATTTCCCTCATTTATATTTCCAATGACTTATTAAATTATACTATTATTAATAACATTAAAAAAATTTCCGGCCGGACAGCCAGACTTTTCAGAAAAAATCCGGCCGGACCGGAGATCAGTGAAGTGGCCGGACTTGCCGGTTCGGTACTTGACCGGACGTCCGTTCCATCACTACAGTGTATAATTTACCATAAAAACCCTACTACGGAATGTTTGGACTAAGAGTCTATGAACTGTAAGAGATACAAAAAATTTCATAAAACAAAAAATAGAGCTTTTCAAATTGTCTTTATAAAAAGTTGTATAAGTATTTTTGATAAGATGAATAATAAAGAAGATATAAACGAAAATGTAGTTTTGACAAAAAAAATTTAGTTCAAAAAAGGATTTTTTTTAATAATATAATTTTTGGGTTTTTTAAATAATAAATCATTTATTTTATTCATTTAAATCCGAAATCAACTAAAATTATCAGAAAAAAACCCAAAAATAAAAAAAAATATTTCAAATTTTTTCCAGGGGTATACCTAAAAGAAATTATAAAAATTCGACTTTTTGATTATAACTCCAACAATATTGCATTTAGACAAAAAGGTTATATAACCTAAATTAACTGTCTTGTAAAAATACATAGTTTACTTCATATAAAGTTTCGTGTATCTTTCATAGTTTTTCAGGTATTAACGTTTTAAATTAAAAAAATCGTTAATATCTGAATTTACGCCTTTTTTCGATTTTTTGCTTTTTTGCCCCCAATTTCGTCTTCAAATTTCAGTTTAGTCGGACACCCAGTACACACCATTTTTTTTGTGGATCTGTGTTAATTTACAATTAATATTCAGACTGGTACCTGGAAAAAGAACGGCTTCGGATCCGAGCTGAACGGTTCCGCTGGATACTCGCCAAACGTCACGAATAGTCTTAGTCTTGAGCAACTGAACGGATCTTTTGACAGTAGTTTAGCTCAGAGTCCGCCCAGGCCTAGTCCAGAAGCAAAGAGACACCTCATAAGGCCCAAGTCGCTTATAGAGAAAGCAAGGATGAATGTGGCGTAAGTGGATATAAAATTATTTTTCTACAACCAAGCGAAAAATTTCCATGTTTGCGCTTTAAAAATGAACGCAACGTTACACTTTTCCGAAGAGCGAGCGTTTTTTTATTTCGTCGCTCGCCGAGCGGCAAACTAAACGAAACGCTTACTAAGTTAACATGAAAACCATGACAATAACACACGTGTAGCGCAAAATAATGCTAGCACGTTCTAAAATCTGAACTATCAAATTTAAAGTTATCAATAACCATTAATTTTACCAAATATTTTTATAAAATCTGCGGTTGTAGAAAAAATCTTATGTAATTCGAGTGCAAACTGAGATTACTGCTCTCGCAAGAGCGGCAACGTATCACTTTGCACTCTTAATATAGTCTGTCTTAAAGTATATCGCTATGGCTTTTGACCCACAATACCCCAATAAACCTTTAACAATTTTTTTACCTATTGTTATTGGGTAAACCCATTATTTCATAATGGCATAATGGGCCAGGTATTTCTTGAGTATTGACCATTTGGTATATAAATATTTCAGCTAATATATTAGTGGCAGTATTGAATAACCGTTTTACTGTGCGTTTCGAAAAAGTTGTTTTACGAGAATATAACTATGTCGCGTCAAGAAATCATTTGTCATTATACCTAAAGTCCAAAATTTCTGTCAGTGACTCATTTAATACCGGCCACCCAACCGACGAAGCGGCTAAATAAAAAACTAACACTAGCAAATGATTTTTAAGCCTATGATATACTTTTCCGCTTCAATAGCAGTGAACCGCCAAAAGTTTCATCGCCACGTTGTCATAATTCGCGAAAATAAGTTACCAGCCAGCGATCGCACTTAAAATAGCACCCCCCAATATGTATTGAAATCATTATTATCGAGAAGAAATAAAAAATTTGGGGAAAACACATTCCTTGTTTACAACTTGAAGAGACTTGAAAAAAAAAGCGTTCCCACAGGGGTTTTTGTGCTGTTCGTTTTATTTAGTTATTTGAATTTTTGGACAGATTTTGTAAGTTTAAATTTTAATTGCTATACATATTTTCTAAATATTATAAATTTCTAGTAATAGTAGTATATAGATATTGTTTTGTGCCAATTTTATTATAGTTTATCTTATTTAGTGTATATAAAATTTTATATAAAGAAATTTAGTTTTGTTAAATTCTTTAATTCCGGGAAACATGAATATTAACCAACCTTTAACTAGTTTTTCCGCATATAAAAAACTCAGTTAACGTTAAAAGAACGAATAATGGTTAAAAATGTTTACTTACCATGGGATTCGAACGAAATCCAAAACTAACCCACTTTGGATGCTGCAGAGATATGTGCTTTAACAAAAGTTTTTCGTTTCGGTATTCAAGTTTTTAAAGGCAAATAAGAATATTAGTAATTATTCGGATACTGAAAATGGGTTTTTTTCACACTCTCTACTTTCCGATTGTTAAACATGAATCAAAAAGCTGTTTTTGGCCCCTCTTATAGTATTTCAAAAAAATAATAATTAAATTTTTAATTCATTTACGACATAATTTTAAATTCTGTCATTTTTCACGAAAACATATTTAAAAAACTCATACTATTTTTAAAAATTAAAAAATCACTCAAAAAGTACGGAAAAAAAACCCTAATTTTCAATATAAAATAGGTAAAACGTTTATGTCCGAATTCAACTCGAAATTCTAAAAAATGTTGACCGAAATAGTTATTGGATTCTCAAGCTGATGATCTCAGGGCTTCTTTCCTTATATAGTGGATATTTTCGATAAAGCAAAACAGATTGTGAAAAATGTGTATGAAACTTTAATCAGTAGAGAAACAACTAAACAAGAAGCTTTAAAAGAAGACCGCTACTTACAAAAATGCCAATATCATTGATAAGGGATATTATTATTAGTGAAGAATTGAACAAAGAAAAAACGTAGTGATTTTCAATCTAACCGTATAGACAATATGCTATGAAGGAAAATATATTGTCTTTATGAAAGCGGAGTTGTTCTACCTTGGATAAACTGAAAAAGAAGCTAGACAAAGACGAAACCAATATAAATATTAGCTGTGCCACCTCCATAAAGTTGTTTGTAAAATGGGATTTAAATACCGCAAAATAAAAGACAAGTATAATGGAATCGCACAGATTACGACGAGTAATTATTTAAAAATTAAAACATATAGGTTAGAAAAAGATCCATAATTTACCTTGATAAAACATGGTTCTATACACACGACACAGTATCAAAAGGATGGGTTGATTCCAGTCAAAACTGTCAGACGAAAGCACCTTCAAATAACTGAAAACGCATTACCATAATACACGCTGGTTTAGAAGACGGATTTGTCCCAAACTACTCCTGTTGTCTGCAAAGAATATTAAGGATTCTAGCTTGGATTATCATGAGGATACAAGTGCAGAACTTTGAAACGATTTCAAAATTATCTTTAAAAAATATTCCATACAACAACAGTTAGTCGTGGATAACGCAAGCTACCACAGCCGTCTGCTACACAAAGCACCAGCTTCATCAAGTTCAAAACTAAATCCAGGAATATTTGTTAGAAAATTATATTTATTTTGAATTCAGTTACAAAAAGCGCAACTTTTGGAAGTCCTAAATTCATATGCAATTAAAAAACAATATGTATCTGATAATTTGGCTGAACAGGCTGGGCATACTGTCTTACGTCTTCCTCCATCACTGTATATTTAACCCCATAGAGCATTTGTGGAACCAAGTAAAATCAAAGATTAGAGCAGAAAATGTTACATCTTTTTTAAGTCCCAATGTTATAAATTTGAGTTGAGAGCTGGAAAAATTCAGTACAGCACATTACAAAAATTGAGGACTTAATTTCTATACGAAACAACATAAATCCTATTGTATTAATCTTAATGATGACTCTTATAGTAAAACAGAATTAGATTTAGATATTTAGATTAAAAATGTAATTATGTATAGATAATATAGTTATAAATTTATTAAAACTTTGCATATATTTAATTTCTTAATGTAATTTTAAGATTATACCTACCTAAATAAATAATAAATATTTATATTATTAAAGTCCGTGTCTAATGTTCTGTCCTTTAATACCTACTGATCCGCAGTTTTG
Source organism: Listronotus oregonensis (assembly GCA_019359885.1). Taxonomy (NCBI): domain Eukaryota; kingdom Metazoa; phylum Arthropoda; class Insecta; order Coleoptera; family Curculionidae; genus Listronotus; species Listronotus oregonensis. Next base: position 34,079 of record JAHBCN010002101.1, read on the forward strand.
TTGTTGTTGGTAGATATAATCCATAAATATAGGCAAAAGCTAACACGTTATACTTTGAGACAAACTATACACAAAAAGCTATTAAGTAAACTCAGTTTGTGCAAGAAACTTTAACTAATATATTTATTTCTTGACAAAATGGTGAATGTTTTGAAAAAATCCTGGTGTACGTCAGCGGTCGCCAATTTTACAATGTGTTGAGGTACTTTATTTTGGAATAAACAGTGAGCTACCTTGTCGTTGGCGACCCCTGCAATATACTATTATAAGGAACGGAATTTTTCTTTAAATATAACATTATTTCAGATGGCTAGACTCTTCCCTCTCAATAATGGAACAGGGGATCAGGGAGCACGATATCCTCTGTCTCCGATTTAAGTTCTACGTTTTCTACGACCTCAATCCGAAGTACGACGCAGTTAGGATCAATCAAATCTACGAGCAGGCCAAATGGCAATTGCTCAATGAAGAAATCGACTGCACGGAGGAAGAAATGTTAATGTTCGCTGCATTACAGGTATGATAGGAATTTAGGCAAATAGAACCTTCTTTCACGTTTTAATTGCCAGAAAAAAATTGTACCAGGTCCTGTCGTCTAGAGCTGGATAGAAATCAATACCTTTTTAAGGATCCGAAGGCTGGAATCGATTACCTTTTAAAAATAGGATGTGTGATTCGGATTTAAATTTCCAAATTTTTACCCGTCATTTTTAATAAGCATGTTAGGTATGTTTTCTTTTTAAAAGATTTTTGGACAAATATACACCATGTTCAAAATTAAGTGGGCACCATTGCTAACTTTTTTATTATAAGAGATACAAGTTAGGTTAAATTAGCAAATTTGTGTACATTTTTACGCTGATTACAATAACGATAATAAAAAAACAAATGAACATCAGATGTACGAGTTATTCACAAAAACATATTTTTAAATGCAACACCTGTATTTTTACGAAATTAAGAGAATGTAATTTTCTATATAATAAGTTATTTATATTTTTTTCCTAAAATGAAAAATTGCAGTTATTTCAAGTTAAATGTATTTTTCCATAACTAGACGCAAGCAGCCATGGAATTCTTAAAATCGCATTTTTTGTACAAATTATCGTAGTATGCTATGACAAAAATATAAAAAAAACAAAAGATAACATGTGTATCCGCCATGATGTTTTAGTGACAACTAGTAAATTATAAGGCAACAGTTCATTTGTGCTACTGTTGTTTAAATGCCGTCATTTGGAGAAGTTTGATATGATAGAATGCTACATAATTTGCCAAAAAAATGGCATTAGGCTTTAGAGCGAAACTATTTCCAAAAAGAAATATGCCAAGCAGAAGATATTTTTTACTCCTTTATCGAAAGTTTCAATCAAACAAAAGTGTTTCTTAAGTGTAGAAATTAGAAAAACCTTTATTGATTAATCATCAAACAGAAATTAATGTTTTGGCATATTTAAAAGTTTATCGTAAAAACTCCACAAGACTGTAGGTCAGTTCTTGATCTATGCTAAGGAACCATTAATAGAATTTAAAAAAAAAACATAATTATGTACTCCACAAATACAGACCCACACAAACTTTGTTGCCAGGTGATTACAAAATGCGTATAAACTTTTGCCAATGGTTTGTAAATGCTGCTATAGAAAATACAAACTTTTTACGATTAATTCTTTAAGCATGATACTAACTTTAGTAATAGAGGCATGTTTAACCGAAAGAAACAACATTATTGAAGCATTACAATCTCCTGCGCCATCATCCTTTTAATCCACAAAAATGTTTTTGCCTAAACGTATGGTGTCTGCCTCATTGGATCAAAAATTGTTGGACCTGTGTTTTATAAAGGATCTTTAACAGGCAAACAATATCTGAATTTACCAAGAAATGTGTTGAAGGTTTTTTTGGATGATGCCAATATAGCCATTATTAGCATAATATATTTAATTAATGTTACTTAGTTATGCGTTATTAATAAAAAAAAAACTGAAACTACGATGTTTATTATTTACCCAACTAATTAGAAGGTTTGATAAATTATATCCTCTATGGCGGACTTTACTTAAACTTGGTTTCTGACATGGCGTACTACGATATAATTTGTACAAAAAATGCGGTTCTAAGAATTCCATGGCTGCCTGCGTCCAGTTACAAAAAATGCATTTAAATTGAAATAACTCTGCTATTTATCATCTTAGAAAAAAAATATTGATTCCTTTTGGACTCAGATTGTTCCAAAAAGGAAAAATGAATCGATGCCTGGATTCGATACCTATCCAGCTCTGGTGTCGAGGATTAGAATATTTTAAAAAAGTCGGATAATAATAAAAGCTTAAATATTTTTTATGTCCGAATTACATTCTTACCATAATAAACTAAAATATTAATAATTATTTATTTATAAACGGGAACTGAACAGGTATGGTTTAACATAATAAAACATAGTATGATTATACATATTACTTCCTAAAACAATAATATTGTTTAATAGGTCTGTTTCATAACAACTGTTTAAATCAAAAATATATTTCTTAAAAAATTAGTGTTGCGTTATAAGCATTTAAAGTTCATGTCTGGCCCTTTAAATCTGACGTTAGACCAAAACGACTTGTAATTGGTCGTGACGACACGAAGATGCCTCTGCCCAACGTTGCCACATTCAATAAATTTCTAATTTTTAGTAGATTTTAATTTTAAACATTTGCTAAATTACCTAAATAAAATATGGCAACGCTGTTCCGTATTTTTTGATGAATTGTGACGTCACGTTTTATTTTTATATTTGAAATGCTTAGAACTCGGTTATAAATTTCATATTAAAAATATGTCATAGGTGGTATTTACATATAAATGGTAATTTTTAGCCACTAAAAATTGGTGCAAGAGACCTATTGTGAACTTTAGTTTAACGTAAACAAGCATCAACCCATCATCAGGTAACTCAACAAATTTTTTAACTTCTATAAAATAACCTATAATATTTAATTGTCTTTATGATAAACAACGTATTCAGGATAAAAACTACAATCATCGAACTTAACATACACCATCTTATAGGAATTCGTGGTAGTATTGATCGGTTCTTCGGGTACTTTCGTATCGCAATCTCCGACCGAAATTTTCAGTACATATAGAATCCACATTTTCGATTTTGGTACCGTGGAAAAGAATTTTTTCATCCTGGATTGTACGGGACGCTTTTCTAAGGTAATAATGCAACAGCAAATATGGATTTATTACCTTTTTAATACAATGTATTTTGTGCTTGGGCATTGATTTGGAAAACAGTGGATGCACGTCATTAAACTCCTCTGATCTTGTATCTAGTTTTGTTTGGGAATAAGGACCACTGCTAAGGGAAATGGTATATAACTGGGATTCCCTTAGAAGGAGAGCTTATTAAATCTTGGTTTCTGGTGACCAGCCTAACAGGAAAACGTCGTCCGAGGATGTTTTCGAATTGTTTTAAAATATGTTAACTTTCTTTTTGATCTTTTCCTCTATTACGATTTGAACAAATTTGATTTTCTCGGAACCGCCTTTTCAGCGCTTGCTGTTGGTTTTCAGAATAACTTTGTTTTGGTTTATAGTAAATGTCCATTTGAGACTTTTTTGGAGTATTTTTGATTCTGTAAGTATTATCATGATGTGGTTTTTGTTGTTGATTTTTACTGATCAAATAAAGTTGATAATTGTCACACATTTGTGGTAGTTGTTTGTTGATTTTTACTCCATCAAGATATAGGATTGATGTTTGTCATATGTTTGTGGTATTTTTGAATTTTTACTTTGTCAAGATACACTTTATTGTCATTTATTTGTTGTATTTGTTTGTTGATTTTTACTCCATCAAGATACAGTTGATGTTTGTCATATGTTTGTGGTATTTTTTGATTTTTACTTTATCAAGATACAGTTTATTATCATTTTTTTGTGGTATTTGTTTGTCGATTTTTACTTTATTAAAATTCAATTGATTGGCAAACATTTTTGAACCATTATCGTAATAATCTAAGGAGTATTTTCTGGAGGGCATATGGAGGCCTTCCGGCTCATAATAGACTTTGTCCTGGTCACTTTTCAAACGTTGTCTTTGATGCAGTCTTTGTATTTGGTCGTCCAGAGTGATTTCACCAAGACTGATTTCACTTTCTTGCGAAGAGTCATCTAGATACGATTGTGAGTACGATTTTTCATCACAAGTGTTTAAATTAAGTATCTCCTTTGCATATTCATATCCATAATAATCTAATGAGTACTTTCTGGATGACATATGCAGTTCTTCTGGTCGATTGTAGATTGTGTCCTGGTAACTTTCTAAACGTTGTCTCTGTTCTCATAAGGTTTTGTACTTGTTTGTCCGTAGTGATTTCACCAAGGCTAATTGCACTTTTTTGTGAAGAGTCATCTAGACATAACGGGGCCCAAGTTATATCTGGGTTCACATGTGAATCTTTGCGTTGTGAGTACAATTTTTTATCACAAATGTTCAAATTAAGTTTCTCCTTTGCATATTCATATCCATAATAATCTAATGAGTGCCTTCTGGATGACATATGAAGGTCTTCTGGTTGATTGTAGATTGCCTCCTGGTTACTTTCTAAACGTTGTCTCTGTTCTCGATAAAGGATTTTTACTTGTTCGTCCGTAGTGATGTCACCAAGACTAACTTCACCATTTTGTGAACTGTTACCTAAGCATGATGTGCGTAAGTTATATTTGGATTTACATATGGATTTTTGCGTACTGAGCAGTCTTTTATGTCACAAGAATTCAAATTATGTTTCTCCTTTAGTTGTTGACGTTTTATTTTTTCTTCAATAATAATTTGATCCAAGCATATTTCGTTGTTTTTTAGCCATGCTGCCACTGCAGCAGGTGGATGCAGTTGTTCGTTTGTTGACTTGAAAAGTGCCAATGGATTTTCATTTTCTCTCTTTGTACACTCTTAGTTTTTGGTGATTCCTTCTTTTTTACTATGAACTCATCTAAGGAAAATTTGCGGTAGGGCGTTTCTTCACTTAAACAAGTCGAATTTTTTGTACTGATTGAAAGGTGGTCTTCATTTCCATCTAACAAATATCTGTGGTTTTCATTTTGGGATAAGGTTTGGTATGTGGGAATTGGAAACTTATAATCTTGATGACTGTTGTTCCTAAAAATTAAAAACCTGCGTTTTAGCAAAGTTTGAAAAATTAAAATACAATTTGGCTTTGCTCATATTAAGAAAAAAACAGGTAGAAATGTCAATTTGGAAACTACTATAGGGGTTATGCTCCAAACCGAAGACTGTTACATATGTCGTGGATTTACCACTGGATGGCGTAAAAATTGTTCTGTGCAAAATTTAAAGAAACCTGGATGCCATGAACATTTGGTACTCCCGAATATATTGAACGAGTCAGAATTGCCCTTGTAATAGTGTAAAATTTTTTGTGCGCATGCCCCAACTTCCGCCATGTTTATCGAGCATTTATACCAATTTTTTTCTAGGTTACCACAACATACCAGTATCATACTGGTATCACAGCCTAACTAACAGAAAGAAGAACGCTTTATTTGAATTGTAATCGTTCCTTTCGTGTTTTGTGCTTAAAAATATCAAAAGCGCCGCCACGGAGAGATCGTGCTACCTGTTAGTTATGCTGTGCACAAGTAAATATGTTACATGGTTAGCTAGCAAAAATTTGCTTTTAATTTACAAATGTATGAGTAGTGCACATAGATACCTTAATTTTTCACAACTGGTAATGAAAAGTAAGATATTTGACAACGTCAATGAGTTTTAAAAAGTTTGTTATATTTTAAACCCCATTAAAAAGAATCATATCATATTCAAAATTAGAAAAAATATTGTGTGAAACGCGTTGGGAAACATTATTTTTCATAACTTATATTATTTTGCTCTGTATGATACAAAAAATTGTGATTTTTTTCAACTGGTTGTACAAATAACAATATTTTTTTATATTTACATACTAATTTTTTTTTATTTTGTGTTTCTATACATATATAAATTATGTTAAGTACTAGTATAAACAATAAGGTACTTAACAAAATTAATAATACAAAATTTAAAAAACGTTGGCGGATCACCAAAAAACAGTTTATAAAGTTTTTATGAACATAGGGAAGGTATAAATGCTATCACTAAACACAAAATAAGTCAATAAAACAGTAAAACTTGTTTAGAATCTATAATTTTATCAATATCACAAAATAAGTCAGTCCAAAAACTAAAAAATCTCACACCAGCGGCCAGTCCAGAACTGGCCGGCGACAAACGTGTAAATAATATCGGTCTGCTAGTCCGTTCTGCGCATGATTTAAGACCCTAAGCGATGACTACCGCCACAGCGCACGGACACATTTTTTCGTCCATAAAATCTTATTTTTGAACTGCGCATCTGATACCATTTGCCGGTCCATATGAAGGTCAGTAGTAGTGCATATGTTTATAAAAAAAAATTAGCAATAAAACAAGTAATAATAATTTATTTTTTATAAACAGTTCAATTTAAATTATTGTGCATACATAATGAAATAATATTACAAATATTTTAATTAAAATATATAATGGTATCTATAAGAATGGAGCTAAAAAACGTTGTTGTTATGGAGTATGCCTCAGTGATACGCGTAGTAAATCCTTTCAGGCGAATTTATATTATTTTATTAGTTTTTCAAAGCCTTGTTTGGAATATCGCCGAAAACTCATTGAAATAAGTAAGCGAAGGCACTTAAAAATTCGTTTCAAATGTGCCAAATGCATGTGGGTGAAGCGGAGTGGACGAGGAAATGGTCGATTCCAAGGTATTAATAATGTTACCCGAAAATGAAATAACTTACCTTTGTTACGATAAAATTAAAAGTATAACCTAAATTCGGTAATTTTTGGAAAAGTATTTTTTACGGCTCGACCCACTGTGCAATGTACGTCTAGGTATTTAATATTCAAAAAATCACAAGGCAAACTGTGTATTTTTAAACAAGAGATTTACATGGTTGAAATATATTATTTCAACTTAATGCTGTTTAAAGTAAACAAACATATAATTTTCTTACCGATATAACAGGTTTCTACCACTCGTTCCCTCAGGGACACTTTTTGTACTAGTAGGTACTCTGACATCGGAATTTTTCTTTTGGCACATCTCTCGTATACGTTGTTTTTTCTCTTGAATCATTATTTGTTTTAAATCATTCTCTAAGTTTTCGATGCTTTGGTTCCAGAAAGCTTTCGAAGGCTCTAGGTTTTGAGACGTCTCTTTGATAGATGGGTTATTGAGTGAAGCTTCATTTGTTTTTTTATAGCAATTTTCACTATTTTTCTTAGGAACGAAATAATTTATATCGGATAGATCTTTTTTTCTGTAACTGATGAGACGGGCGGTTGAAACGTTTTTTTGTTCTTTTTGTTTTAATATTGGCTGATTAATTTCTTCTTTGTTTTTGTCGCCTTTATAGGATTTTTGTAAAGCTGGCTTGATTGTATTGGATTTCACTAAAACTTCATTTTTATTTTTCCCTACAAACAAGTTATAATCAGATATCAACAAATACGATTTTTTAATATTTCCCCTTATTTTGTTAAAATGCAAGTTATTCAGAAAATTAATTTTGAAGATTTTGTACCTATAAATTTTCTGATATTTTGGAATATGTACATATTCTGGCAACACTGTAAACATATCTTAAAGGACCTTTAACGGTGTTAGCAGCATTTTACTAAACAAATCTGAGACACCCTAAACAGGGTGGTTTAGAATTTATCCCTAAAAACTGAAGGGGTTACTAGAACATACACAATGACACTTTAATAAAATAAAATAAGTGTACAATAAATATTTACAACTCTAATATGTACCTGTAGAAACGGTTTCTTGCTTTCTTAAAAATTTGGCTTTATTCCTTTCATCCACTCTGTTTTTATTTTTAATCTTTCCACTTTTCATTTTGTGTGACTCTTATATCATTTTCCTATTTTCTTGTTTGTAATTAAGTTTTTACCTAAACAAACAAATAATAAACTACAACGTGTTTAAAGGACATTTTAAACCATAGTGTCCCACCATCCAGCATTATCCAGTGAGACTATGAAAACTTTGGCATATTGTTACTTAAGTTTATATACGGTGTCTCAAAAATAATGGGACACAGAGGCAGATTTCTTAGGTTAAAATAATGCAATTTACGTAAACTTGCCTCATTCTAAAGTTGATAATAACTAAGATACAGGAAGTCAAACTTTTAATTTTGTTTTCGTATTTTCGTAATATGTATTTTCTTAACTAAATGACATAGACGTACAAAATTGGGGTTTGGGGGTTCTTTGAGGCGAGAAATTCAAATTCGTCCATGCTTTTGATGTTGCTAGTAGAGGGCGCCAGGTCCGGACTACCCCACTTGTTTTAGATGGCATAACTTTTTTAAAGCTTAGTGTATTGACCTGTTTATTAAAAAATAAGTTACTATAATTCCCTCTGCATTAAAAATATATACCTCATTTAAGTCTCTAGGAGCAACTGTTTTCGAGATAAATGCACTTTAAAGGACCCCGCAATTTTCCTAGGAAAATGGGTTTCGACCAATTGTTTTTGTATAGTGATAGTTCTTAACACGCTGATAAAAAATCTCCACGGACACAAAACCCAAAAACCCCTCCAAAATCCGCCCAAAAAGACACTGGGGATTTGAGGACAAAACACATTTCTACAGGGTGTTACAGAATGTTGTGAGGAAAATTTAAGGGGAAATTTTACATCTAAAAATATAAAAAAAGTTCATATAAACATGGGTCCGGAAATGCTTTGATTTTATCATATAGGGTGTTTAAAATTTTTCTTCTTTTAAAGTTTATTTCACATTTCTTGAAAGCCCGTGGGGATATTGAGATAAGTTTTGGTACACGCAAATGTTTAATTATCGGTCACATTTACATGTACAAAATTGTTTTCTAAGGCACTTACATCAGTGGCGTTCGTGCCGGTAAGGTTCTTATTTTCAGCAAAAAAAACTGTACGCCACTGGTTTTCGCAAAAATTTGTATTGCTTTCTTAAAGCCAGTTTAATTCTGCTTAAAAAGTACCTCCTGGACTTTTTCGTCCTGACTTACCGTTTTCGAAATAAAAATTAATTTATTAATCATATTAATTAATCATCTGTTTTCGGAATCGTAATTAAAAATTAATACTGTATCTAGTTGGTATTTTCTGTAAACGTCATTTCAGTTTTACTTGAATTTATTGTCAAACAAGAATGAATGACATAAAGTACCTAGCAATTTGAATTTGGGTTGTTTTAGTTAATTTGTAATACGTTCTCTAGCAAATAAAAACTTTGCAGATAATGTACTTTTATTTTTATTTCGAAAACGGTGAGTCAGAACGAAAAAGGCCAAGAAGTGCTTTTTAAGCAGAATTGGACTGGCTTTAAGAAAGCAACACTAATTCTTGCGAAAACCAGGCGCGTACAGTTTTCTTGGTTAAAAATAAGGACTTACCAACACGAACGCCACTGATGTAAGTGCCTTGAAAACAATTTTGTACATGTGAATGTGACCTATAATTATACATTTGCGTGTACCAAAATTCATTTGAATATCTCCACGGGTTTCCGAGAAATGTGAAATTACCTATAAAAGACAACAAACTTTAAACACCCCGTATCATAAAAACGAAGCATTTCCGGACCCATGTTTATATGAACTTTTTTTCATATTTTTAGATGTAGAATCTTCCCTGAAATTTTCCTCACAACATTCTGTAACACCCTGTATACAGGGTGGTCCACTAAGCGCGCGTCGGTAAATAGTTACTAAACCGTTGAACTTATAAGAAAATTTTCTTAACAAAACTTTTAAAATTTTATCTCTGCTACAATCCAAAATTATTTTCTAGTATACAGGGTGCCTCAAAAAAGAGTTATATCAAAAATTATATTTTTCTTAAATGGAATACCCTATGTTTTTATGTGGCAAATGAAGCCTCTGTGGGTTCTGCATTCAACTTTAAATTTGTATGTGGGTCGAATGCAGCGTTGCCAAGCTATGATTTTTTTTTAAAGGATCGGTCAAAAACGTACTTTTTTTAAACTGTTATGTCTCCGCCACTGTTTGTTAATTTCGCTGACAAATTTACATGTAATCTAATGTTGACCTACTTAATCCTAAACTGTCTTCATTTTTTGATTTAATTTATACCGGGTGTCCAAAATATTAATTCAAACATCTCTATTTTCAATTCTATTTTAATTAAATTTCTTAAATACAACACCCTGTATATTATATTGCCGTTGAAAAGCTTTATGTGTGCTTCAGAAATTCAGAAAACATTATGTTTGCCTTATCTACCGCACTATCGTTTTGAAATATTAACGCTTTTCCGTAAATTTACACTCAAATTAGGAAATATCGTAGGCGGCATTGCTCAAGAAATCGAAACAATTGATACTCGGTGCCATACTAATACTACTCCTTTTTGTATAATAAATTTATATCATTTTATCAACATTAAATAAAATTATTCAAAACACAAGACTAATAAAGGTAACATAAATAAATTTACATAAACCCAATTAATTCGTTAAATACTTAAACACTCTACCATTTTGCTGTAAACACATATTGAATCTGTCGGTTAAAGATCTATTTACATTTTGTAACATTAAGGGAGTTATTGAATTAAATGCTTCCCTTATTCTTTCTCGCATATTTGTTGCTGTAGTTGGGGGTGTCTTGTAGACCAGTTCTTTAATGTACCCCCAGAGGAAAAAATCAAGTGTCAGATCTGGTGACCTTGGAGGCCAAGGAACAGGTCCTTTTCTTCCGATCCAACGGCCTGGAAATTTTTCATCCAGAGTATTTCGTACTCCAGCACTAAAATGAGCAGGTGCCCCATCTAACTGGAACCACATCCTTCCTAATAGTTGTAGTGGTATATTTTCTAGCAGATTATCAAGATCTTCATTTAAAAAAATTTTGAAAAATATTTCCATTAAGGTGTCCATCAAAAAATGGGGCCCTATTATGTGGTTTCCAATTATGCCTCCCCAAACATTTATACTCCACCTATGTTGCTGGTCAACAGTCCTCATAAAATGTGGATTAGCATCGGCGTAAAAGTGTAAATTATGCCTGTTTACATGACCATTAATGTGGAATGTCGCCTCATCGGTAAATAATACAATGTTAAAAAATCGTACATCTTCTCTAATTCGAGCAAGACCCCAATTACAAAAATGTATCCTATTTTCAAAGTCTTGTCCTTCAAGTGCTTGATTCAATTGCACACGATATGGATGAAACTTATTCTTACTCAACATTCTCTTCCAAGAAGTTTGACCTAAGTTCAGCAAATCACTTATGTCTGCTGTACTTCTATGTGGGTTTTCAACAACAGATGCCACCACGTTAAATTCATTTTTTTCGTTTACCACTGGCTTTATTCTTTCATGCTTTTCGTACTTAACTGTTCCAGTCATGTCAAATCTATCCATCAATTTTTGGAATGATCTTGCATCTGGATGTCTTCTCTCAGGAAACCTCTCACTGTATACTCGGGATGCCAGAAGACAATTCTTAAAACATTCTCCAAGAATATAAATCATTTCAATTGATTCTTGCTGTGTATACTTCATTTTAATTGACAAATACTTCTGACTAACGGAAGATAATATGCACAGGATGTAACCAAATGTCACAGGATTATATAAATAATTACTGACATTGTATCAATTGTTTCGACTTCTTGAGCCATGCCGCCTACGATATTTCCCATTTTGAGTGAAATTACGGAAAGCCTAATATCTCAAAACGATAGTGCGATAGGTAAGGCAAACATAATGTTTTCTGAAAGAGCACCAAAAGCTTTTCAACGGCAAATAATATACGGGTGTTGTATTTAAGAAATTTAATTAAAATAGAATTGAAAATAGAGATTTTGAATAAATATTTTGGACACCCTGTAAATTAAATAAAAAATTGAAGATAGTTTAGGATAAAGGATGTCGACATTAGATTACATGTAAATTTGTCAGCGAAATTAACAAACAGTGGCGGAGACATAACAGTTTAAAAAAGTATGTTTTTACTGATCTTTAAAAAAAAAAATTCATAGCGGGAACCCTGTATTCGACCCACATACAAATTTAAAGTTGAATAAGAACCCACAGGAGGCTTCATTTTGCCACATAAAAACATAGGGTATTCCATTTAAGAAAAATATAATTTTGATATCTCTTTTTTAGGCACCCTGTATACTAGAAAATAATTTTGGATTGTTGCAGAGATGAAATTTTAAAAGTTTTGTTAAGAAAATTTTCTTATAAGTTCAACCGTTAAGTAATTATTTACCGACGCGCGCTTAGTGGACCACCCTGTATACATATCTAAATAATTTTCGCCCGTTTTAACATCATTAACCGGAGAAACATTTCGGACGAATCGAGAGCTCAACTAGTTAATTTTAAGCACCGAATACGATCGCAAACGGAAATAAACATGTAAATAGATTTTAAAGTAAAAATTTTTATAATATGTTATGCGAAAAACGTGTTTCGTGGAAAATGTATTGAAATGAATACGTTAAATAGTCGAGGAAACGAACTAATGCACGAGGGATTTTTTGTGCAGTAAAATGGATTTAAATGCGGTTTTTTGCATTCGATTTGTACGAACGTCTACCAACTTTGTGAACAAATTTAATTAACGGGATATGAAAAATTGCATTTGTGCATTGGAAAAATGCATCTTCGAATTGCATTTTAATGTTTGCAATTATAAAAAATTTATAACTAGGTGAATATTGACGGAAATGAGCCCGAATTTGTTACTCGGGGGTTTTCTAGGTCGCTAAACACGAATATGACATTGGCAACGGCCTAGGATATCGGGGCGCTAAGGATGGTCATTCATTTCAATATCATTAAATGATTATTCACTCATTTTATTATTTATTTTAATTATAATTATAGATTAAAAATTATTTTTATTTTTAAATTATGAATTTTTGAAATTTATAAAATATATTATAATAGCGTTTCGAAGCTCTGACGACATTTTATATTAAAAAATCATAACTTCACAATATTTAACACAAACATATTTTTTTTAAAAATGTCAGAAAATCGAGATTATAAAAATATATTTGGTTAATTATTATTATATTTTGTGAATGCTTTGCTATTTAAATTTTGTCCTTTCATTCCAAACAAAAATCTTTAAAAACTATTATTGACCAAAGGCATAGCAGTAACCAAATATTTTTTTAAATTTATCCTAAAGATGTAAACTAAATATTTGGAATAAAATAAATGGTTTTTTACCTGATAATATTTTAAAAAATCATAAAAGTTACAATTTGGGTTATGGCGAATAAATCCTACAACATCAATTCTTGTTGTCCAGTTTAAAACCTCTATTACCCCCTTAAATTGCAAAAGAACATCTTTAATATTTTCTATAATCAGTAAAAAATATATTCTGACCACGTAATATTTAACTTTCAAATAAATGTTTTAGCATTTTTTTGTTACCAATGTAATATTAAAATGTCTTAATGACTGGTGTTACTTAATATATAATTGAAATTAGATTTTAAATCAATTAATATGTCCGCGGATGCGGTTAACAAAAAGGACAAAAATGAACCAAAAAATGACAAGATACGAAAAAAAGTCATTTTTGAATAAAAATTTGCCTTGTCGAAAAATGTTAACTACAATAGAAAATAGATTTTTATCATACAGGGCGTTCAAAATGCAAAAACATTAAAATCAAACAGAAGTAAACAGTTAATTTTTGGCCTTTTAAACGTAAAATAAAAATAAAAAATTTGCTCCAAATTTACTTCTTAACCTGATTCCACCACTTTATTCCAAAATCTACAGACCAAATTGCCACTAAACGTATAGCTTTGATGAGAAATTTAGTACAATATTTATTTGATTTTTAAATGAATTACCATCTCTGAAAATGGTAGATATAATGTAAATGAGTACATTGTGTGCACTTATGATGGAAATTTTGGATTAGTGATGGAAAAAAATGAAATTGAGAGTGATGTTCGTGTTAAATTTCTACATCCCCACGGACCAGCAAAATAATTTTACTGGCCTCCAAGAGAAGACATCTGTTGGACACCTCTATGCAACATAATTTTAAGCGTCAATCCACCTACAACTAATGGCTCAGAGAGGATGTATTATTTTCCTGAAAAAGAAATTCAATCAGTAGACTTTCGTTGTAAGAAAATGTTGAAGCACATACGCACCCATGTATAAAATTAAGATAACCCCTCAACTGTTAAAAAGTCCTAAATGATATTCATAAAAATGTACTAAGCTAATAAGCCCTTGTGTAAATAATAAATACATTATTTTGTAATAGAATTAGCTATCATTTGCCCGCTTTAATATTACTTAGTGTACAGCCTTATATAACAGTTAAAAATGTACATATACACATCAAATATCTTGAGGTCAGTGCATATATTTTAGTGTTTACAATGCATCATTATTAATAAAAAATATTATTTGCAATTAGAGGAAATATTAAAGGTTTTAAACTGGATAACAAGTTTAAATAATTGATGTTGTAGGATTTATTCGCCATAACCAAATTGTAACTTTTATGTTTTTTTTTTTAATATAAGCAGGTAAAAAACCATCTTTTTTATTCCAGATTTTTTTTGTTTACATCTTTAGGATAAATTAAAAAAAAATACTTTGGTTACTGCTATGCCTTTGGTCAATAATCGCTTTTAAAGATTTTTTGTTTGCGAATTTAAAAAGGACTCAAAATTTAAATTTAGCACAGCATTTCATAGAAATACGAAGTAATAATTAACCAAATATATTTTTTCTATAATACCCTGATTTTTCTGAACATTTTGGTTAAAAAATTATTGCTTTATGTTAAATATTGTAGAAGTTATGGATTTTTTAATATATTAATGTCGCCGAAAGTGGTAGCCTCGGAAACGCCATTATAACCATATTTTGTTAAATTTCAAAAATGCATAACTTAAAAACTATTAAAGATAATTTTTTAAAAACTTGGTATATGTTATTAGAATGTTCAAATAAACAAATAAAAAAAAATTCAGCCAAATCTGAGGTTATGGGTGACATGACCTGGATGAAGTGGCATGGAATGACCCGATGGTGTAAACGTCGTCTTCTGGAGTTTTACGACAATTCTTCCTAATATCAGCCCAATTTTGTTACTCGGGGGTTGTAGAGGTCGCTAAACAGGAATATGACATTAACAAGGGCCTGCGCAGTGCAATTTTGGGCTGATATTAGGAGGAATTGTCGTAAACTCCAGAAGACGACGTTTACACCATCCTTAGCGCGCACCAGGTACCCGTAGGCCCTTGCCAATGTAATATTCATATTTAGCGACCTCGAAACCAAAAAAATTTGGGCTCATCTCCGTCATTATTTACCTAGTTAGAATTTTTTTATAATTGCAAACTTTAAAATGCATTCCGAAAATGCATTTTTCCAATGCACAAATGCAGTTTTCCATTTCCCATTGATTAAATTTGGTCACAAAGTTTGTATAACTTAATACGAATCGAATGAAAAAACCGCATTCAAATCCATCTTACTACACACAAAATTGTAAGCTATTTTTGTGCCACATTTCCTCGACTTTTAGTAATAGTATTGGTAAGGAAACCAAAAACCATTTTTTATACATACTATATATATATATATATATATATATATATATATATATATATATATATATATATATATATATATATAAACTTCTTTTTATCACAACTCCTGTTTGTAAAAAAAGTAAGGTCGCGTTTTTATTTTGTAGTTCCAAAACAATTGTACGTTTGATGAAGACTGCAGAAACAGTCGAAACGTTTCGAAAATAATTTTTTATAGCAAATTTTGGCCTATTCAAATTTTGAAGCACAAAGTTCAAACCACTTGCTTAAATTATCTAGGACTCTTTCTATTAGGACGTTTCTATCTGTGATAATTTTTGAAATTCCAATACATGGATCACCAGTTTGAGATACTCTGTATATATTTTAGTAACTCTGTTTTAAATTTCGTAAATTTTCTAGAAAAAGTTTTTCAAAATCAAATATCAAAAGGATTAAGTCTGGCAACGCTGCTGTTATAAGCGCGGCAACGTTCCTTGACAACGCCTTCGTCGGTAAAACCCAGAACAAAGTAAGGTTTGAGCAATATACATATCTGGTTTGATTATAAAGACAAAGACAATATTAAAGTTAAATAACATTTTAAAAGTCAGGACTGATGTAAAAAAATATGTTATAAATATGACTTATTATTTTTATTAAAAGTATGCTGTATAATTACTAAAAGTTGTCAGCCTTTCCTTCCCCCTATAGTATGTTATATTAGTATATAAACAAAATGAATATATACATTTTACTAGATACTTAATAATAATACAAGTAGCGAAGTAGCAAAAAAAACTTACTGGTATAGGAATACTAGAAAAATTGACCACGTCTCCCGCAGACTCAACGTTGCAACAAAAATCGGATGGCTAACTGACAGCTGACATCGCCTAACTAACACAGTAAGCTTTGAGATTTCGATCAGGATATATGACCAGGGGCGGACTAGGACAAAAGAGATTGTAGATGGTAATAGAAATAAGGCATAAAAATTAATTAGGAAATTAAGATTTTTTTTAGTTCTAATAAAAGTGTTGCCATCATCCAAGTTATTTAATTTTTTTCTACGCTGATAATATGAAGATTTTTTTAAGATACAGAGTGGACTGGATATTATTAATTTATTCGAATTACAAAATGATCTTAACGCTAAAAAATGCGGGTCAGTTCAGTTTAGTACATTTTTGAATACTCAGAAAAACATTTACAGAATTAGTGGTGAGCCTCTGAGCCAAGTATATTCATTAATTGTAAGATTTTGGTGTATTTTTTATCACCTTTTCTTGTCATATCGAATTCTGTAAGGATAGAGCTCTAATATAAATATAAATTCAACAAAGTATTTTTCTAGTAATCGATATTATTAGAAGCATATTTAGTCCAGAAAATAAAGCTGAAAAAATTCCAAATCTTTCAATTTTTTAAAAATGCATAGATGTGCATGAAAATTTGGGATTAAGTTTCACTTACCCTCCTCTTCAAAATCTAATTATGCCGATGGGCCCTGTGTATTTTTTAGGGGTTAAAACTACCCTTTATTGCTAAAACCTATGAAACTATACATTAAAGATTAAGTTAAGTAAATTTTGACTGAAGTAAGTTAAAAAAGTAGTAATTTGTTTCTTTGAAACATTATTTGAAATATTTCGACCCTTTAAAATCAACCCTATTATGATTAAAATATATATATATATATATATATATATATATATATATATATATATATATATATATATATATATATATATATATATATATATATATATATATATATATATATAATATATATATATTTATATATAATCTGAAACCAGAGTAGTGGAAATGCAGTCAATTGAAAGGCCACTTTAAGTAATTAACTCTTATTGAAAAAGTCGAGCTTTGGAAAACTTTTCCCATCATCAGGACAATGTAAAAATAAAAGAAAATGATTCTTGTTAGTGAAACCAACAAATAATTCCCCTTTACAAAGTTCTTACCATATGTGAGTTGAAAACATGAAACAGGATTATTATTACCTAGGCACCACGACAGATGGCTCTGTCAGTTCTGCATGATCGGCTTGTGATGTCCAAATCTTAAAATGAAAAACCAAGGTTTTTAAAATCATTATATCAAATTTCTCTAATTTCTTGTTCAACTGACAGCGCTCATTGGTCGTTAAGTTTTAAAACCGTACTTGTTTTTTGTAAGTTTTTTTAACTATAAATTCTTTTGCTTTTTGTTATATTTCTTTCACTCCTTCTTCAAAAAAATTGTTTTTTAAGCATATTTCCTTCAGTTTTTGTGATAAAGGTTCGTTAAAAAACTATTTCGTTTGTTTTTTTAAGAGCTATAAGGTCCTATATATTAAAACCCTTACTTTTTTAAGGGGTGACTTTAAAGGGCTGAAACAAGGTAGTGCTCGTTTATACACACGCGTTTTAAACGTTTATATCTCGCCTAATTTTCATCATACAGTAAATTTAAAAAAAAAGGAAAATGGTTGTAATCTAAAAAGCTACAAATTGATAATCCAGTAATTTTTACGTATCTCCCTTAGTTTTTGAGTTATTTTGAAGAAAATGTCATTTTTTTATTAACATTCTGAAATTTGACTTTCACTTGCAGCTCCATTTTTTTCAAAATTAATCCATTTAAATCGGTTAAAATTTTAAAATGTATTTATGATACATAGATAAAAAACGTTGATTTTATCGAAGAAAAATTCCAAAAACTGTCGAAAATCAAATAACTCGAAACGATAATGTTTTTCAAATAGAAATCATTTTCTTTAAAAAAAATTGGGTTTTTTTCCCTCAAACTTAGTCCATCGATTCAATTGTGGCTCTACCATTTCTTTAATGTAACGCTGATCGGAGATTGAACACCAAAGTAGACCCAAAGTGTAAGCAATGGCACCCCACACCAGTGGCGGCTCGTGGGTTAAAAAGTAAGGGGTTGCAATTCTAATGGTTCTTTAAAAAAATAAATAAATAACCACAATAAACTTAATGTACATAAATAGACATACAAAAACTACAATAAAAATCATACAAGTAGTTATGTTACACATGTAACCAAAATAACAAATTATACTTCAGTAAATAGTAAATCAGCCTGCGAGATAAATAAAGGTTTGCACTGGGACTGCAAACCGCATGCCGCTTATGAGAATAAATTTAGCGCCCAATGCCAAGATAGGCAACTCCATATACTTACGCGTACTCGTAATGAATCCAATTGGGTTTGCATTTTGATTGCAACCATCGCATCGGCATCTGCTTCAAGGATGCGACGCGCGATTAAATTAATGATATTTTAGAGAAAGCAGTCAAGTTTTTGTAATAATTTGGCTGTTATTTCGAAATAACATTAATAAAACAATAAATACAGATGCGCAAACCTGCAAACCTAAGGAGAAGCCGCCACTGCGGCCCACACCATAATTCCAACAGTACGATAAACATGCCTCTCAACAAAAAATTGGAGATCACGGCGTTCTCCACGTCGCCTTCTTACTCTCTCTAAAAAAATTGTAATTTTGCATATCACGAGTACAAGCCTGGTTATGACTCAATTGAGGTATAAGCTTATCGTAATTTTCATATATTGTATTGTTTTATTATATTAAAACATAAAAGTGCTATATCGATTAAATAGTTTTTTTGTTTTGAGGAGTACCCAAAACAATGGAATTTGTTAATTTAATGGCGTTTCATGTTTTTCTTCGTTTTTAAAATTTTCACGTAGCCAAAAGAGGTAATTCTTTTAAACATTTTTGACACAATTACGCGATACATTTTTATTAATATTTTTATCAATTTACAAATATCTCAGGAACCACTTAATATAACTTTCGCAGTTTTTTCACAGGTAATTAGAACACTTAGGGAGTTATATTTGAATCTCGAGTATTTTGATTGGTCAGAACCTTGTGGCGCCCAATGTTCTGACCAATCAAAATATCGGATGATCGGATGTCGAAATCGATATAGTCCAGCTTTAAGTGAATATACATGCCAAATTTTATACCCGTATGTGGGACGATAGCAAAGTTATGATAGGGGGAAAAATACGCTAAAACCTTTCGTGTAATATACACACTGCGTGCGTCAGGCCTGAATTTGGTCTGGCACATTACCGTGCATCGATATACAGGGTTTATAGGAGGACCGTAAAGATTTTACTAGGTTTAATCTTTTGCGTGTCTTTCTACAAAGCCATCCACCCTTCTTAAACTCTTTCCTAGAGTCGGAATTGGTGCGGTTCATTTTTTTCGAAAATGACATTTTGGTGGTTTTAAATAGAATAGGTATTACGTATATTATATATAACAGCTGTTACAAAAATTCCATCTGCGCAGTGCTGCTCTCTACAGACAACAACAGGAACCACGTATATCAGCTGCTCCCAAGATTTTAGTGAATTTAGTGTGAAGACCCTGTTTATCCAAGGAAGATTGGCTGCATTTTTTAAATTTTCACAGTTAGTCCAGTAACTGAAGACCTGAAAGTACCCAAAGATGTAAAGACATCTGTACAGTCTTTATTTGTGGCGCAATTCTTAGGTCTTCGCGGATGCTTTCGAGCGAGAAAAAGTTTATCACGATTTCCACGTGGGAACCCGCTGAAAATGGCCCCCCAAAGTCCTTAAAATGAGTTTCCCGCGAATATCTGCCAAAATATGCGAATTAGAGAATTTTTGTTCAGACAAAAAATGAAGATCATCTTGAAATCTACAAAAATAGTCCTTACCAATTTTTTCGTAACACCAATATTTTTCGCAAAAACGGCCGTCGAAATCCATAACATTTCACACTGGATAGATGTGGCTAAACGGCTAAAAATGCAGATGGGCAAATCAATTTTTTATCAAAAAGCAAGAAAGATGGTGAAGGAAATTTTCTGGGATCATTGAACACTTGCTAAGGTCTCATTATAAAAAATAAATGTTAATAAAAAACCATTTTTCAAAAAATATTAATAAATTAATGAGATACTCTCAAAATATTGTAAAAAAAAACTTTGCTTTTTTTTAATATTCTAGAAAAATCAGAGTGACCCAAACTCATATGCAATGATAGGAGAGTTTTTTAATTTCAATGAACTTTAAATGATTAAAAAATGTACATTATTGCCCAGTAATGGAATTCGTCGTATTGGTTATTTTCATGGCTTTGCAAAGCCGAACGCCTATTAGGCTTTTTCATGATTTTTTTTATTAGCTTATTGCAAAGCCCATGAAAATAAAGGCCAAAATATTTTTTCCCGATTTTTTTGGCCTCCGGAAACGCCTTAAAAATCAATTTTAAGTTTGAATTTTGTAGGCCCGTGACGTCACGGCCCTAAATTTTCTATTGGTGGAATTTCTGCTTTGTTGTCAGCTTTTTTGTTATTCGATACGCCTGTCATCAAATATCGATATGCGCAACATCTACAAAGTTGGCGTTTCCTGTCAATTGTCATATTGTCAATGTCAACCTTATAACCTGTAACCTCTAATATTTATTAATAATTTCTAATTTTAAATAGTGTGTGTTCTTTCCAAATATTCCATTATTACTATAGTTATTATTATCGCCAAACTTTCCTTGATATGAACCCTTTTACGAGTAAACTTCCGTTATTTTATTCAAAATAAAAAAAATGTATTGTTATTATTTGGAAACCAGAAGCCGGCCGAGTTTACGATCTTCAAAAATATTCTTTCTCTTTTCAAAACAAGACGATAGGAGAAAAGGCTGGTGTGCTGCTGTAGGTATTGAGAAATGCCCAAAGGACATGCCTATTATTGTTGTGAAAACCATTTTGATGTAAGTTTTTATGTTTTATTCCAATTGAAACTATTTAGGTAGTCTGGCTGTGTTTTAGTGTAAAGTCTAAAAAGCATTTCGCATTTTGTTAAAATCGATAGGATTGTCGATATCGATAGTTCCTAAACAGACTTGGCATCCATGTTGAATTTGATTGGTTAGGGGAGTGGCGGGCTATTTAAATTACAATGATAATTAAACCTTAAATAGAAAAGTACGGGGTTTGTATTTTTCCGTGTTATTTAGCAGGTTTTACTTAATTGTTTCTACTTTTAATTTTTACACACAACATTATCAATATCAATTGAGTGAAAATACCCTATTGAATCCATGAAGATAGCGGCATTCTAGCGGTAGAGCGGCAGCTGAAATGAGGGGATTTTTGGGTCCCGTTATCTCGAAAACTAGCGATTTTTTGAAAAAAATTATAAGGACCATTTTTGTAGATTACAAGGCAATCTTCATTTTTTGTCTAAACAAAAATTCTCCAATCGGGCCTTTAGGGACCATTTTTAGCTCTTTGCCACCTGTTAATGTTGACAATCCTTTTTCGCTCGAAAGAATTTCCGAAGAGCTAAGAATTGCGCCACAAGGGAAAACAGTACAGAATTATTTACAGCTTTGTCCCTTCATTTACTGGACTATATGTGTTTTCTCACTTCAAAACATTTCGTGGGTAAAGTTCAAATCCAAAACATGTAAAAAAATTAAAATCACCAGTTTTTTTGTGTCCTCGTAAAATTTATTTTTTGTGCCACACGAGGTTTTTATACTAAGCCATCGATTTGTATTTTTAGCTGATTTATTATTTTCTTCTTGTTTAGTAAAAAAGGGAGGGTTTTTTGGTCTCAGCTGCTTTACCAAAATTAGCCGATTGAATTAAGATATGGATTTTTATAAATTGGAGTAAAGTGTATTTATTTATATTTAAACCAACAAAAAACCAGTAATAAATCTCCGGTAGCAAAAACCAATAAACAATCCGTACAGGTCCCATAAAACCTTTCTTTGGCCGAGGTTTTCTGAGAATGTTCAAAAACCATTTTTTATGTTGAGATGAGTTAATTGAAAAATTACCTAAATATAGGCATTTTTCTTAAACAGCAATTTTTCGCACTAAATTATTTTGCTAAAAGGTTATAATCCAGGCCGTCGAAAAATCTAACTGCAGCTAAAATGTTTGATAGCCTTTTTTAAATTTTACCTTTAGCCCTTAGTTACAAAATTGGATGAGTCTTATAATAATTTCCCACTTCTTTCTTAAAATGGTTTTTGACGATGGTTTTTTTGGGCAAAATACAGGGGTCAAAAGGCCAAAAAAAATTTTTTTTTTTTTTTCCCAATTTTTTTAAATAGTGTTTTCTATCTACATTGAAAATAAACCAAAAAAATTTTTGTTTTTTATCAAAAAAGAAAAATTTTTTTGTTGCCCCCATTTCAACTTGTGAACCCCCCTATTTTTATCATGCCAACAGACCCCCCAAGTTTCCTGGGGGGCCCCTTTTTGGAAACCCCGATCTACAATAACTGATATCGTCGTTGAAAGGGAAAATGGAAGCAAGAACAAAGCTTGGTGGAAACCGTAGGAAGGAAGTGTTAAAAAACCCCCTTGGCAGACCTATCAAATGTCACGAGACAATCTGATTCCCCAAAACTAAGGATTTTGGTTCAGTTGTGTGGAAAAAGGAAAATCAGATTTTGTTTTTTTAAATATTTAAATTTT
The DNA here is from genome assembly GCA_019359885.1 of Listronotus oregonensis. Classification (NCBI taxonomy): domain Eukaryota; kingdom Metazoa; phylum Arthropoda; class Insecta; order Coleoptera; family Curculionidae; genus Listronotus; species Listronotus oregonensis. The sequence continues at coordinate 57,264 of JAHBCN010002101.1, forward strand.
GAAAAAAATGAATGTTTCCATTCCCCCAACAACAGAAAAAGGAAATTCTATAGTTGGAAGGAAGAGTTTTGCATCCTTTTTTGGGCCAAAAGGGTTTTTTAGGAGTTTCCCAAAATTTTTTCAGCCCCCGGGGGGTCTAAAGGATAAACTTTAATCTAAAATTACAAAAAATAAAAAATACTTCTATGGTAGCGTAAATTTAACTGCAGTACGCAAAAAAAATTAAAAAACTCCTGTTTCATTTTTAGTTATTTTATTTAAAAAATAAATAAATAATATAAAGATCTAAATACTAAGTATACCAGGCAAAAAAACGAGAGAAGCCTCTTCCCTTTCGCCCCGCTTGAACAATAAACCACAATACAAGGCAAACGCTTAATTAAAAACGATGTGCGCAAAACCTGCAAGGCCTGCGATTTTTTTTTAATAATTATTACACCCTCCCATAAAAACGCCGAATCCACCTTCAAAACCGTATCTTGACTATTTAAAATTGTGAAATTATAAAAAGTTTTTGTCTTTCGGGAACCTTCCCGGCTTTTCAATTTTGGTATAGGTGTATTTTGGAACCCGTTAGAGAATGCCGTTTCAAATATGGAAGTCCGTTTGATTTGCTTGTGTTTTTCCCTTTTGGTCATAAATTCAAAAAATCGGTTTTTAAGAAACTTTTATTTAAGTGACTTTTTTTCAAAATGGGGTGTGTTTAAAAGAAACCAAAAAGGAAAAAGGAAAAGGGGGGTTTTTTCCAAAGAAATTTAAATGGTGGTTTTTTCCCAAAAGTGAGGTCTTTTGGGAAGGGTAAAATTTGAAGAAACAATGAATTGTTTTTCCATTACCAAATTAACAAAAAAGGAAAAAAAAAAGAAAAAGAAATAAAGGTTAATTGTTTTAAGAAAGGAAAAAGTTTTGCAAAAATTTCTTTTCTTTGGGGAAATTCCTTTAATTTGGTTGTTTACATAATGCAAAGCTTAACAATTTAAATAAACATCCCCGACCCAATTCTTGGGTTGTAACTAAAAGAATAAAACATTTAATGGACTTTTTTAAAAAAATTTAATAAACACCTTTTAATAATTTGGGAAAAAATTTCTGTAAATGAAAGATAAGGTAAATTTAACTGTCCCAAGATAACGCAAAAAAAAAAATACAAAAAAATTCCTTTGTTTAATTTTTGTTTTAAAAATTAAAAATTAAAATTTTTAAAAAAATTTATTTAATAATTAATTACCGAATTAATTTACTAAATAGTTTTTGTTTTTTCGTTTGAGGAACACCAAACCCCCCAAAAAAAAGGAGGAAGTTTTTCCCTTCTGGTGAGGGGCTTGAGAACGGTTTCCTGTCTCGGCGAGAATGATATTTTCTGACCCCAAAAACTACTTTTTTCTTCTCGTCTCGTTACGTTTCGTTTCTCTCATAATAAAATATGGTTAAAAATATATACATCTAAATACATTTTGATTTAAAAAAGTGTATAAAAATATAAACAATGTAAATAAAACAGACCCGGACGTCTGAAATTTCTTTCAAAGTTATATTGTCGTTCTAGAATAAACAAGCGTCCTCAAAAACATATGATAACATTCTTTAATATTAGGTTTCTTTTTTCTAAAAAGTATTTGACAGCTATTTGACAGCTGTCAACTGTCAATATTATGGATTTGACATCATATTTAAATTCAGCATCCTCACAAACTTAAGGGCATACTTTAAAATAATTAAAATATTTAAAAAAGGTTTCTATACTATGGTGTAGTCGCGGAGCTTCGGGGCTCCATAGCAGCCCGATGGACTTTGGAGCTTAGTGCCCATTGAGACTTTTGTTCAGAATGACAAAATGTTTAACATATCAAAAATTCAGACAATTTGACCGAGCGGCCATTTAGTATCTTTTTGTGCGGTGTCCTTTCCGATAAAAAAATTCCGGAGTTTTATCTCCATTATTTATAATTTTAAGTTAACGCTAAAAATGAGTCTCCGCCAAGGAAGTTTAAAGGTGTATGGAAGCCCAATACTGTAGAACAAAATTGTCCAGGCGTGCAGGGCAGCGGGAATCGGGGGATTGGCCCCGCGGAGTTTGCGCAATGAATAGTAGGTCAGAGTCGGACTTCCATAATTCTTTGTTACTATCTATAAGGTTGACATCATCAAATGTCAAATTTAAGCATTCACTGTTTTTTTTTTTAATTTTTTGCACAAAATTGTTGGTTATTAAACGATACTACCCTAGAATATTTAAAATTATTGTGTAATATTGGATTTTATATCATCTGATATAATATGGAAAGAATAGATGGCGCCACTTTACAGCCTTCTATTTAAATGGTCGATATTTTTGGGAGTTTTGTATTTTTACCAAAAATCTTTGTAAATAAATAAAAACACGATTTTTTAAAAATAAATTTCAAACATTGTATGATAGTTTCATGTACTTATCACCAATTTTGTGATAAAAGAAGGGGAAGATAGTGTAAATGAGTTTAATCTAATCCTAAGATTGTGGTTGTACATTAAAAAGTGAAAATTTTTATAACTGCTTTTTAGGCATATACTTTTCACTAATAACAAACATTCATGAGACAGAATAACAGTGGTTAAAAATGTTTAGTTGTGGTTAGTGTCTACAGTATGTCGAGCTTAAAAAGTTGATAATGTAAGTTTAAGAAACCAAAAATCTAATTTCCTTTTAAACAAAATACAGAAAAAGCAAAAAGGAACTTTAACATAAAATTGTACTTTCTTTTATTCAATTAGAGGGACCTGTATATATTAAAATTTGCCTGGTCTGCCCAGTTATTAATAACTTTGATCCTTTAAAAGAATGTACTAAATTATTAAATGAAATAAAAGTACCTAAATGTAAACCTTATTCCTTTTTAATAATTCACAGAAATACACAAACATTGTGGAAATCATCTAAAAGATAGTTAAGATTGCCTTACTTTTCTCACTGCTATTTCCTATGAAATTTTCATTTTCTATAATTCATAATTGATATATTATTATTTATTCGGTTACCTAACGTTACGTCTCATAAGAAGCACCTAATTTAAATATAAGAAATACTTACCTAAAGTTAAAAATGCCGGGTATGTTACTCTTAGATTTGCAAGATAAAACCATGCAACCTCTAGTTTTTTTGTTACGATATTATAAGTAACAAACAATAAACACAAAATTATAGTCACAATTTAATAAACACTAATCACTAAAATAAGAAGGTTTTTATTAATCAAAAAAACTTCTGCAACCACAAAATATAATCACACAAAGCAAAACAATCGAAACTAATACGGCTCTCATAAAAGTATAATGTGTTGCCTAACTACACACTGATTTATCAGTGTGTAAGTAGGCAACACATTAAATTATTTTGTGGAATTTCGTTATTGCGCAAAATCGGCGGGGCCAACTCTGACAGTTATTTTCATACTGGGCTGGACATTTTTTGATCGAATGGGCCATAGCATTGGGCTTCCATACACCTTTAAACTTCCTTGGTCTCCGCGCGACATTTTTGGTTGCGCGCAGGGCGTCAAAACCGAGTACGTCATACGAAATAATTTTTTTAGGGTATTAAACGTTAATTGAAAATTTTTAAAAAATTATGGTTTATTCGAAACACTTTAAAGAATTTCTTCCTGTTGAAAGTTTTACTTATAGTTAGCTTTTTAACAGACAATTGTGAATTAACAAAATTGATTCGAACTTTTGTCGTCATAGTACATTAAAAAATAAATGCTTAAATAATTGTATAAATTTTTCGCATCGTGAAGCTCTTCTTATATATACCAGGTGTTTCTCTAAGGTGGTTCCCCCCTATAACTTTTTTTGAAAGTTATAGGGGGGAACCACCTTTGAGAAACACCCGGTATACCTAACAAGATCATGCCGTAAAAGTTTTAAAAATTTTAATGCTTGGTTTATAATAATTTTATATAACTTTTACAAAAAATGAATGAAATTAGAGTAACACTGTCAAAGTTATAAAATTATTATAAACAAAGCATTACCCTTTTAAAAACTTTTATGGCTTGATCTTGTTAGATATGTATATAAGAAGGGCTCCACGATGCGAATAATTTATATAACAATTATTTAAACATTTTTTTAATGTACAATTTTGTTAATTAACAATTGTCTTAAGGTATGTTTCCTCCCACGCGGCCGCCGCATGCGGCTAACGCACTACGTTAGCCGCAAAGCACTCCTACTCATGTTTTTAAATGTGCCTGGTTTGTTCCGAGCGGCCGTCGTATGCGTCCGCTGTCAACGACTGCGATTGATGCGACTGGACTGCTGAAGAAGCAGTGTAGCCGCAGTCGTGTGTGCGTCTGATATTTTGTTTGTGTTGTTTTGTGGAATGTCCGGTGTTTTTTTTTAATTGTTGAAAATTAAAACTTTATTTTTTAAATGAGGTAATGGATTTTTTATTACGTATTTTAAGAGCTTTTAAGATCCCAAATCCAATGATGTTTCGTACTTATTCGAAAATATGAGTTTAATGTTCCCAAGATCCTGCCAAAAATATATTGTCTGACTCTCTTTAACATATGGTTTCTATGAAAATTGCCATTAATATAAATTTTTCAAATAAGTGCAATACATTATTGGTTTTGGGAACTTAATTGCTCCTAAAATACATAATAAAAAAATCCTGGGCCGTATTAAAAAAAACAGTTGATGATGGTAGCTCAAAAACGAAACGTCGGTGTATAAATCTTATAACACTATCTTGTAGAACAGAAAAAGTAGCAATGGAAATGTAAAAGTTATTTTGTTAGCATCCGTTCAAATAAAGTCATAAAAAATAAAACGAAATCGCGAATAATCGGTTTTTTCCAAAAGTATGTATTCGAAATTTTTAAAGTTGTAAGAAGGCATTTTGATTAGCATCAAATTGCGCAACTTTGCCTTCATTTAACCGACCTCGTTTCTCTTCAACTTTTCGAGATCCCAATGATAAGACTCGAAATTGGGACACCCTGTACAGATTTACCTTAATACAATGGCTAATTTTTCCTCTGGGGTTATTGGATATTCAACTCTGTTGTATGACTCGGACTTTATATCGTCTTTTATTAAAATTAAAGTGTGCTTTATTCAGTCTAAAATATTTTCTAAATTTTAGTTCATCGTGTTGCAAATGTCGATTTATTAATGTAGTATAACAACCCTCATCGCGTATTTGCTGAAATATTGGATATAAAGGGGCATTGCTATGTTTCAGGTTGGCTAATTGTAATAGTATTTCGTCATCCTCTTTTTCTTCTAACAATAAATATATTGCTAGATGATCCATCACGACTCTTATCAAAGATTATTCCCTTTACACTAATAATTTTGCTATCGCGAGTTTGAGCCGCGGTCGCGGTTCTAAGAAACCACCTGATTAAACGGAGGCCGCATACGTTAGTCGCATTGCGTTAGTCGTATGCGACGGCCGCGTGGAAGGAACCACACCTTTACTTGTTGAACAATTAACTTCAAGTTAAATTTTCAACGGGGATAATTTTTTTAAAGTGTTTCGAATACTACACGCCCATTTTCAGCGTTAAATTAAAATTATAAATAATGGAGATAGAACTCCGAGAGTTGAGACTTTTTTATCGAAAATTTCCTCCTCTTCAAGGACCTTTTTTGCAATTTTCGCTATATCTTATGGTTTTTGAGTTATCATCAAAAATCAAAATAGCTTTTTATTTTTCGTTTTTTGTTAATAATTGCAATTTTTATTGGCAGAAAAAATCCTTAAAAACGCCTTTCTCTGATTTGAATTTCTGTTCGAATAAGAAGGAAACACACTTCCCGACTAGGTACTCACAAGGTATAGTCTGTCTCAAAGTATATCGTTATGGCTTTTTACGGACCATACTCCAATAAAACGATTTTATTACCTATTGTTATTGGGTAAACCCATTTGTTCATAAGGGTAGGGGTGGGCCAGGTATTTCTTGAGTATTAACCATTAGGCATATAAATATTTTGGCTAATATTTTAGTGGCAGTGTTGAATAACCGTTTTTACTGTGCGTTTCGAAAAAGTTGTTTTACGAGAATATAACTATGTCGCGTCGAAATATTTGTCATTAGATGCAAAACAGGTTGTGAAAAATGTGTATGAAACTTTAATCAGTAGAGGTCTAATTAAACTAGAAGCTTTAAAAGAAACCTGTCTACTTACAAAAACTCCAATATCATCGATAAGGGATATTATTATTAGTGAAGAATTGAACAAAAGAAAAAAACGTAGTGATTTTCAAGCTCACCGTATAGACAATAGTGATCAGGACCTAATAAGAAGGAAAATATATTGTCTTTATGAAAGCGGAGTTATTCCTACCTTGAATAAACTGAAAAGAAGCTAGACGGAAACGAAACCAATATAAATATTAGCCGTTCCACCCTCCATAGAGTTGTTTGTAAAATGGGATTTAAATACCGCAAAATAGACAAAAGACAAGTAGTAATGGAATCGCACAGATTACGCACTTGGAGATTTAATTACCTTCAAGAAATTAAAAGATTAGGTTAGAAAACAGATCCATAATTTACCTTGATGAAACATGGTTCGATACACACGACACAGTATCCAAAGGATGGGTTGATTCCAGTCAAAACTGTCAGACGAAAACACCTTCAAATAAAGGAAAACGTATTACCATAATACACGCTGTTTCAGAAGACGGATTTGTTCCAAACTGCTTGCTATTGTCTGCAAAGAATATTAAGGATTCTAGCTTGAATTATTATAAGGATATAAGTGCAGAACTTTTTGAAAACTGGTTTCAAAATTATCTTTTAAAAAATATTCCAAACAACAGTGTTATTGTCTGAGACGCAAGCAACAGCCATCTCAAAAACCACCAGCTTCATCAAGTTCAAAATGATGAAATCCGAAAAGTATTTGTTAGGATTAAACTGATATTTATTTTCGAATAGTTCAGTTTCAAAAAAACGAACTTTTGAAAAAAAACTTTCAATGTTGCTTTTTGCGTTTAAGACCAGAACGCTTGTTTCAAAATAAAAGCCGCTTTGCTTACCAGAACTAACCATGACGGACAGTAGTTATTAACAAAATTTTACAATTTTTGATATGATAGAAGTTACAATTTTTTTAAAAGTGTAATTATATATTTCGGTTTTTCCAATACGTTGTTAAATTTTTTTATAACTTTGCAAAAATAGACAAATTCAAAAGCCCTAAGTTCTAGTCGGTCATGTTAGTTCTGGTGCGAAGCGGCTTTATTTTGAAACACGCACAAATCTGTTTCTGGACGACCAGAACGGGTTTGGCCACAACATATATTTTTTCATGTCACGACCAGTTGATATAAAGCGAAAATTTTCTTATTCCATTTGAGCAACCGGATAGCTCAGTTCGCAAAATGTGTAACCAGTTTAAACAGATACCGAAAGGAAATGTTCGGCAATGATCATTTGGCTTTGATCATTTCGCGAACTGAGTATTTATTTCGGCAAATTTTGGGAATAGTCATTGACAATTGATCATGGATAACGAAACCACACAGCCGTCTACTACACAAACCACCAGCTTCATCAAGTTCAAAAACTGAAATCCAGGAATATTTGTTAGAAAATGATATTTATTTTAAATTCAGTTACAAAAAAACGCAACTTTTGGAAGCCCTAAATTCATATGCAATTAAAAAACAATATGTATGTGATAATTCGGCTGAACAGGCTGGGCATACTGTCTTACGGCTTCCTCCGTATCACTGTATGTTTAACCCCATAGGGAATTTGTGGAACCAAGTAAAATCAAAGATCAGAGCAGAAAATGTTACACCTACTTTAAGTCCCACTGTTATAAATTTGATAAAAAATGTAATTACTAACATACCAGTTAAGAGCTGGAAAAATTCACTACAGCACATTATAAAAATTGAGGACTCTTACATTTCTATCCAAAACAACATAAATCCTATTGTAATTAATCTCAGTGATGACTCTGATAGTGAAACAGAATTAGATTTAGATATTTAGATTAAAAATGTAATTATGAATAGATAATGCAGTTATAAATTTATTAAAACTTTGCATATATTTAATTTTTTAATGTAATTTTAAGATTAAACTTACCTAAATAAACAATAAATTATAAATCTTTATATTATTAAAGTCCGTCCCTAATGTTCTGTCCTTTAATACTTACCGATCCGCAGTTTTATTGCTGTCGGCAGGTATAATCCATAAATGAAGGCAAGAGCTAACACGGTATACTTTGAGACAGACTATAATTTATATTCTGTCAGAGTTGAGGATACCTTAAATGATATTTCTTGTTTAATCCATAAGTGATTTTTTTATAGTTTTAATAACTTCTCACTACGGAAACTCTAATAACTAGGTCAATTTGAGTCAATCCCATAACGTAACGTCATCACGGCAGTACTTATTACTTTTTTCAAAATAAATCACAAACTCAGGATAGAAACAGGCATCGTCATATTTTACCAGAACTTGATTATCTTCTTTCCTTGTTGTTGTGTCGCCAACAATTGGTACTCTCGTGTCTGAATTACCATAACTTGTAACACCAACTAACACCTTTGCTAAGATCATTACATATTCGCCAGTCCCACAATTTTTTATACTAAAAATGAAAAAAAAAATATTAAGACTAAAATCTTGGATTTTTATTGTCTTTATTTGTTGGTTGTAAGATTTTTTTAAAGTTTAATAACGCACTACTTATTTTTAACTTCAGAAAATCCATTACTGTCAATTTTGACAAATTTTTCGCCAGTGACACAAGCTCTTTTCATTGACCAATGAGGTGTATTTTTGTTCGTGTTTAAGTTAAGTGAATGATTAAAGAGTTTCGGTTTTTTAATATTCACCCTAAACACTCTGATGACTTATTCAAAATAGAATTAATTTGGCATAACTTTGTTCAAATTCAAGCATATTTGTAAAATTAACACATATTTTAAATTTTTTATGGAATGACAAATTTCATGTTTGTTGCAACGATATTAAACACAATAGGCTATTTGCTACCATTGAAAATAGGCTTTAAATTGTGGTCATCCTATCAGATAATAGTATAAAGAAGCATACAGACAGGGGCACCCTACTAGGTATATAGCAATGGACCGGACGAATTTGCAATCGTCGGCTATTTGTGTATGCATTCTTTTTTGTTCGGTAAGAAACAACAAAGTAACACAATAATTCTTGTCGATGATGCCGAAGTAATCTTGGTTTTTTTGCTGGCCTACGTGAACAGAGCTCAGTTTTGTCACTAATATTGACCCCACGTATCATTCGCAACTCATTTTTTAAAGTCACGGAAGTTGCCCTTCGGTTTCTTAAAGATCTTACCACAAGGAAGCGATCGTCAGCTGCAGTCGTTTTTCTCTTTCAACCAGATCCTTGCCGTCTAGTAAAATTTCCTGTTTCCAAGTACCTATTCCAAGCATCTTGAACTGTGCCCCTTGGAAATCCCAACGTACGAGCTACATAACTTTTATTATGACCCTCCTCTATTAGAGCAACAATTTTTGCTACGTCTGTTATAGTTAACACCATGCTGACACCAATAACTATTACAACAATTATGAGGGCTTTCACTGTCTAATACTTATAACAATTACATAAGTTGACTTGATTTAAAAATGACTTGTGATCTAATAAAATATCGTAATTTGCAGAGTTTTATTAAAAACATCGTATCTCTTCTAAAACCAGAGATAACGAGATGAGTCAAAAAAGAAAATGTTAGGACTACATGTAACTTTGTCAAAAAATTGTCAGTATTAAAAATAACAGCCCCAATATCTCCACAGGGTGTTTAAAACTTAGGTAAAAAAAAACACACATTGATTCACCCGGTATAATAGCGCCCTATCGAACATGACCCATCATTGAAAAAATTCAGCAAATTCCCAATTAAATTATCTATAAAATGGCAAAAGAATTGTAAAAATCGGATTAAAAACAAAAAAGTTATAAAGTATCAAACTTAGCAAAAAATCCAGGGTGCCGGTTTTTTTTGTCCGGGAGTTTACAAAACATCCAAGAAGTTAATGAGGAACGGAAAGCGAAAGAAATTAATTTGTTGGCATTAATTAATGAAAATCCAACTTTGTCAACACGTGCGCTTGCGGATGAGGTTGATTTAAGTACAAGAACGGTGAGGAGAATATTACAAAAAAATAAGTATCCTTCATACAAAGTTCAAAAAAAAGAAATATATCCTGAGGACAATATCAGGAGAATGGAGTTTTGTGAAAACATGATGAATAAGGCAAATGAAAATGAAGATTTTATTCAAAACATTGTCTTTACTGATGAGTCCACATTTCCACTCCATGGTAGGCATAATCCCACTCACACTCGTTATTGGTCTCAGGAAAATTTACATAGGTATTTTGAACTTAGAACTCAGCGTCCTCAAAAGGTAAATGTCTGGAGCGGTATTTATGGGGAACATGTTATTGGGTCATACTTCATTGATGGTAACTTAACCAGTCAAAAATATTTGGATCTTTTGCAACAGCAAATAGTTCTAGAAATTAGACGATTGGCAGGTCCTCGATTTAATGAAGTGTGGTTTCAACAAGATGGCTGTCCAGCACATAATACACGTTTGGTTTTGGATTATTTAAATAATACTTTTCCAAACCGTCTTATTGCTGGATTGAGAGCTACAATACCGTGGCCCGCTCGCTCTCCTGATCTGGCTCCTAACGATTATTTTCTTTGGAGTTATGCAAAATCCAAAATTTATGGTTTTCGGGATGATCGCGCTATGAATCTTGATGAATTGCGTGTAAAAATTTGCAATGTTTTTCAAACAATTACATCTGTGATGTTAAACAATGTTCGAAGAAGTTTCTATGATCGCTTAGGACATTGTTTAGCGGAAGGCGGTGAATTGTTTGAATACTTGCTTCATTAATCAATTTATTTAGATTTTTTTTGTTTTTACTTAATTTTTTATGTAGAATTATTTTTTTAGTTTTTAGTTGGGATTTTTTAGAATAACATATTTTCTTTCCTTAGAATCGAAACAATAATTTTATTATTGTTTTGATCCAAAAAAACTCTGATAAGCAGTAGCGAATTTTATCTCCTACATGCGTAAATAATTATGAAAAAACATGAAATACGGCAGTACATCCCAACCCGTCCGTGGTTACAAAGTTACTGAGGATTGAACGAAAGCGCGCCGGTTGGTCGCGCAAACCTCGGCTGCAGTGCTTAGAGGGTAATCGAAAATTCGTCCGGTCCATTGCTATATAACTAGTAGGGTGCCCCTGTCTGTATTTCTCTATAATATAAAGTAAAATTTGCATATTTATTGCAAAATATACGTATTAAAATTCAAATATTTTTGAAATTAATACCGCGACTGGAACGCTCTGTGATTGGTTACAACTTTGGTGACGTCACTTGCAAGTAAATAAATGTCACAAGCTTTGTGTTGTGTGTTTTTAGGTGTGATTTTCGATCTTTAACTATCCGTGTAAAAGGAATGCATACATAAGGGACAGAACAGGTGACGGAACCTGTGTATGCTTAAGGGTTGGTGTAGAGCATAATGGGCTTAGGCCTCATTGCTCAGGGGCCCCAGCGAGGGAACTTACGATGCTACAATAAATAGGTAGATAGATAGTACAACCTTGAAACTCTTAGATTTTGAGTGCCATTTTCTTAAAACGTAAGTTTTTTGACTTATGTCACTTTTCTTCCAGGGCAGCACGTGGATTTCTTACCTGTAATGACTGGCATAATATGGATTATTCGCAAAAGATATACCCCATCCGTATTTATGGTTGACCACTCTCCTCCAGTCGAAATTGTGACTTAAAATCCCTGGTAAATTATAAGCATGGGTCCCGTGAAAGAGGATTCTTTTTTGTGCCCCACTTCTGATTTGTTTCAGTTTGTACTGAGCAAAAATATACGGATTCCAGACATGTTCTATTCTTTTAACAGTATATTGTTCTTTAAATTTTGCGTTTTGTAATTGAGACATTGCAAACTTATAGTGCTTCGAATTGATGTGCAATATTTCTGTCCTGTAAGGTTGTCCAATGGGTATCTTAGAGTTGGTTATGTTCAATGCTTGAAATAATTTTTGTAGCATATGTAAATCTAAATTTACTTGTTTTCGATAAAAAATACGTTTTCTTCGTTCATTTTCAATGATTCTAAAGAGATGAAATGGAATTTGTTTTGGGAACGTTTGATTTCGTGCTGGTATACAGTGTTGTGGTGGGTATGTAGTGGTTACGGTGGATCTTTCATTTGTTTGTACAGGCCGTTTAACTCTGGTATGAATTCTTGTATTCGGTACTTGGACTTCTGCAGGAATTTCCTAAAAAATGATTTTGTTAATCAGTAATTCTAAACGAGAGTGACGGATGTGCGAGGTGGCAGGCATGCTTTTGCTAGAAATCCTACAGAAAGATGAATATGACAAGAATTGAGATATGCTTCTTCTCAAAAAGGTTCGGCGGTTAAATAGACAAAATGTGTAAAAAATTTAAAAAACGCATTTTTTTTTTACTTTACCTCGATCAAAACTTTGGTCATAAAGAAAAATTGTAGGGAAAGAAAAGTAGTAACTACATAACCTACAAGATTGGATTGTTTAGAAATCGCAAAATATTATATTTTACGCTTGTTGGAATAATAAATGAAAAAAAAAACTAAAAAAACACACCCTTATAGCAAACCGAATTAAGAAGTGAAAATTTTTTATTATAGTAAAAAATCGTGGGGGGTAATTTACTATATTTTAAGTTTAATTTGGTAAATAGCTACCAATAAAATAATTATTAAGCACCTGACGCTTTTTACTATAATAAAAATTATTTTCTACTTTTTTTCGGTTTGCTATAAAGTAGTATTTTATTAAACTATAATTTATAGTACTCGCCCAAAGCGTGTGAAAATTTTCCATTTAAAAACACGAAACTTTAATCCTTTTTTTAAAAGTTCTATAACTCTACAGCAAATTATGTTATCGTTTTACGTAAATACGGAATTTTTTAAGAATTGAATGCTCTACAAAAGTGTCCATTGTGGCAAAGTCACAACTCACACCGACGAGGTAGTACGGGTCACTAAACCTAATTTTTTCATAAAATTCTCGTTTTTCTGTCATTTTCCCATAAATGAAGAGCTACACAAAAAAGATAAATGACAAAGTTATTGGAAATTTAATTTCCTACAAAAAAGGTCCTTACAATCGAATCGCTAACACCAACAGTTTTCGAGATATTTGGCCTTTAATTAATTTTACTATGAAATCTTCACAAATTATAATTTGTGCGAGTACTTAATATTAATATTAAGGGCTGAAACTTTCATGAAATTTTTTTGAGGGTATTTCCAACAAAATTTTACGATGGAACCGAAAAAAAATAGTCGCAAAAAACACCCAAATATACAGGGTGTCCCAAAAGTAATGGGACACAGAGCAACAGCAGATTCCTTGGGTCAAAATAATGCAATTTACGTAAACTTGCCTTATCCGAAGTAATAATAACAAAGATAGGGTGTTAAACTTTTAATTTTGCTTTCGTTTTTCTTAATAATCTTTAACCAAATGACCTAGCGTACAAAATTTGGGATCTGGGGCTTTCTGAGGCGAGAAATTTAAATTTGTCCACGCTTTTAATGTTGCTACTAGAGGGCGCCAGCTACGGCCTACCTCACTTGTTTTAAATGTCGTAACTTTTTTTAGGCTTAGAATATTGACCTGTTTATTACAAAATAAGTTACTATAAATCCATTTGCATCAAAACTGTATACTTTATTTAAGTCTCTAGGAGCAGCCGTTTTCGAGATAAACGCAGTTTAAAGGATCTTGCAATTTTTTTATGGAAAATAAATTTTATCCAATTGTTTTCAAACTTTGCATAGTGATAGTTCTAAACACGCTCATCAACCCCCCCAAAATCACCCTCAAAGATCACTGGGGATTTGGGGACTTTTGAGGGTGATTTTGGGGGAGTTGGAGGCGTTTTTGGGTTTTGTGCCCTGGAAGACCTTTGATCAGCGTGTTTAGAACTATCACTATGCAAAGTTTAAAAACAATTGGATAAAATTTATTTTCCATAAAAAAATTGCAAGATCCTTTAAAGTGCGTTTATCTCGAGAACGGCTGCTCCTAGAGACTTAAATAAAGTATACATTTTTGATGCAAATGGATTTACAGTAACTTATTTTTTAATAAACAGGTCAATATTCTAAGCCTAAAAAAAGTTACGACATTTAAAACAAGTGAGGTAGGCCGTAGCTGGCGCCCTCTAGTAGCAAAATCAAAAGCGTGGACGAATTTAAATTTCTCGCCTCAAAAACCCCCAGATCCCAAATTTTGTACCGCTAGGTCATTTGGTTAAAGAATTATTAAGGAAAAACGAAAGCAAAATTAAAAGTTTAACACCCTGTATCTTTGTTATTATTAACTTTCGGATAAGGCAAGTTTACGTAAATTGCATTATTTTGACCTGAGGAATCTGCTGTTGCTCTGTGTCCCATTACTTTTGGGACACCCTGTATATGTACAGTATGTGTGCTTAAGTTCGCCACCTTATGAAAAACTTTTTTATTATTAATTTTACGAAAAAAAGTTATTCCTTATAAAAAGTTCTGCATGGTCTTAAACCTAAAATGCACCCATCAGATATCAAATTTTTTTAGTGGTATACGAGTTTTTTAAAAAAATATGAATTTGGCTCAGGAGTAAATTACCGTTATTTTTCACAATATCGAAAATTGGTATGAAGAAAAATTGATCAGAACTAAAAACTATGTTTAAATATGTAATTTCATTCAATTACATGGAAAAAATGTTTTTTTTTCTTTTTTCATCTACAATAACAATGTAAATGTAACTGTTACGTGAAATTTAGGATGCACTGATAAACAAATAATTTCTTGATAGCAAGAATTGTTTGACAGTGAACGTTAAATAAAATAATAATGCAGATAACATTATAAGTTTACATTTTCACTTGCAATAGGTGTACGCAGTTTGTTTGTTAATTTATTATTAAGGTCCCCACATGATTTAAATTTTTCCATAATTCTCATTACTGAAGTATTGTATATATATATATATATATATATATATATATATATATATATATATATATATATATATATATATATATATATATATATATATATATATTTATTTTTTTTTTTTTTTTTTTTTTTGAATTTCGGCCCCGGGGCAAAAATAGGTTTTTTTACCGTTAGCCGTACGGAAGGCGTCTTACGGAGACAGAGGCTACTTAATATTGTCTCTCGCCTGACGGAGACAGGCTTTTCATATAGTGGTATATATTTTTCTCAGCTTGGGCGTAGCGAGGTACGGGCAGGCGCCCCCCGGTAGTTCGCTGGTAAATTGCAACTTCAAAACTTTCGACGCTCTTATAAGACCTAAAAAGCTAACAGGCTTAAAGGCTGGCTTGTGAAATCCAACAATACGTAATGTGATCTCTAATATAATTTTTGTTTTCAACATTCCTTACTCTAAAAAATGTCACTTATAACGGCAAGGGCAAGGGGTGGTGTTTTTTTTGTAATAGAAAAATGAATCATAAAACGTGTTGTGAAAACCCAAAAGAACTTTAAAAAGGTAGTAAAGAACCCTAAGTAAAATAGACATAGGAACGATGCGGGGTGAGAGGGGAGGCAACTGATCAGCCAATGTTGTGCGCAAGTGGAAATTTTTGGCAAAATTCACTTTTTTTCTTATATCTCCTTTATTACTTATTTTATTTTATTATAAAAACTAAAAATCTTTTTTATAAAGCTTATTTAAAAACATATTTTTTAATTAATATATTTTTTCGTAGCTTTTTTAGTTTGTGGGATATTTGCGTTTTTATTTTAAATTTATACTAAATTATGTTAATATCTCAAAAACTAAAAGAGCTACAAAAATTTTATTAAACAAAAATTACGTAATTTTATTGGACCATTAATTTTGACTCTTAACCTTTTTTTCCTAAAATCAATAGTTTTCGAGGTATATTGAAAAAACCGATTTTACGATTTTTTTTAGGTAAAAAAAATGCAATTTGAACCCGCTGAGCTAAGGCAGCAGTGCGGCTGTGAATTGACTATAGTTCATAGTAATATAAAAAGGTAATTGTCTCGAAAGTTGCCTCCTCTCCGATTTTAACCAAATTTGGTATACGGCGATTTTTGGCGCTGATTACGAATCTGCAATTATTTTTTCGGCAACGTTCGTTTACGAAAATTTATCATCAAAGTTAAAATCAAACTAACCTAATTTTCACTAATTCCCCCTTTTTTTGTACACAATTCTTAATTGTTACCTAAAATGGCACAAAATATTTACAACACCTTTAAAACCGTATTTTTATTTATTTTACACCTTTTCCATTAAATTGCGAACTCTCAAGTTCAAAGCAGCGACATTTGTTTACAAAAGCCTAGATGTATACATGGTTGCCTACACGTTGCGGCGTGTGAAAGTTGCAGGTTTGAAATTAAATGGAAAAAGTAAATTTATATTAAAAAAGTTTCTCAATTTTAACCAAATTTAGTATACGGCGATTTGGGCGCTGATTACGAATCTGCAATTATTTTTTTCGGCAACGTTTCGTTTCGAGATATTCATCATCAAAGTTAAAATCAAACTAACCTATTTCACTATTCCCCTTCTTTTGTACAAATTCTTGATTGTTACTAAAATGGCACAAATATTTATAAACACCTTTAAAACTTCTTTTATTATTTACCTTTTCATTAATTGCAACTACTTTCACACTTGTTCCCATTATACATGGAATCTCCTCAAGTTCAAAGGAGCTTCGCAATATAAAATGTAAAATTAAAAAAGTTTTAGGTGTTTATAAAATAGTTGCCTTTAATCAGATTGTGCAAAGGCGATGTGAAAATGATTAGTTGTTTCAATTAAATGTGAAAAAAAAATCCAAATTCTGCCACAAAAGTCAAATTTGTAAAATAAAGACCAGATAAATCAAGAATTCTGTGCAAAGAAGGAGGAATATGTAAATAAGGTTAGTTGATTTTCAACTGATGTTGTCTCGAAAACGAAACGTTGCAATTTCAGATTCGTAATCAGCGCCCAAAAAACCCGTATACCAAATTTGGTCAAAATCGGAGAGGAGGCAACTTTCGAGACAATTACCTAATTATTGTATGTGTAATGCGGCCCTAACCTTAACAAAACTTTACTTACCACAGATGATGTATTCGGTTGGTATATTTCATTTCTTTCCGGCCCTCTAATATCTGAATCATCATCATTAGTATCTTTACAACAACATTGACCCATCTTTATTTACAGTCGTATTAAATTTGTTTATCTTTACTATAAAGTATTTCTGCGCCCTCCACAGTCTTTTCTGCAACTTGAACTAAATTATGACGTTTACTACGTGTTGGTTGGTACATTCATAAGTGCAGGCTGTGTTTTATTGTACTAGTGGTCCATTAACAATGTACTAGATTTATCGATTTCTCATAATATTTCCGGGGACGACTTAACTGGTGCGCCAGGCCATGTTCCGGCCTGAAGCATGCAGTGTGTATATTACATAATTGTTTCAGCTTGTTAAGGGAGAACTATCATAACTTTTTTATCGTTTTACATAAAGGTATGGGATTTGGTATGTAAATTCAGATATACGCCCATTTTACTACTGACTGACTCACTTATTTGTTTGCATGAAACTGCCGCAAAAATGCATGTCTTTAAAGACCAACGCATGCTTGATTGAATTAAAAGAAAAACCACATAAAGGTTAGAAGTTATGAGTAATCATATAGGCATTAAAGTGTAGAATGATCGAGAAAAAAAAATTTATTTAACGAGAAAAACCCAAGGGATTGCTTGATCCCATTGAAGCCTATATCACAGAGCACTTCCTACTGCTCTGTGCCTATATTCGCCAAATTTTAATGTCTGCTATCCTCATTGATTTAGATCGCATTGCAGCATTTTTCGTATTTTTTATTTTATTTTTAACTTTTTAGTCATTAAAACTTTGGTGTTAGTTTGATTTTTATTGAATATTGTTTGAATTAAGTTTTTATAACTGTATGTAGGTGCAAATAAGAAAAGAAAAGAAATAAAGCGAAGATGACTCTTATGTTAATCAGACGCGCTCATGGGAAAACATGGGGCCTTAAACCAAACATGGTCTATTGGTTATACACCATGGTAGTAAGGCCTATGATAACATACACATCAGTGGTATGGTGGACAAAAATGCGACAAAGAACTGCTGTTACAAAACTGGCCAACGTACAGAGACTTGCTTGCTTAGCTATAACAGAAGCAATTAAAACAACCTCAACTGCAGCCATAGATTTCCTTAGACCTTCCGCCATTAACCTGATAGTGATGGGGAAAGGAAAGAATGAGCTTCTTCCGACTGAAACAAAACCAACCGGTGTCTACGCTAGTTTGGGACACAACAACATAAAAAGTCAGGTTCGCGGTAACATCCTGGACGAGAGAACATACCAGATGATTCCCCAATACTCATTCAACAAAAACTTCGAGGTAAAAGTTCCAGAACGAAGTGAGTGGCAGCAAACCTATCTCCCCGACATAGTTAGAGACTTCATCTGGTATAGGAATGGTTCCAAATCCAAGCAGGAAATTGGAGCGGGCGTGCACAGTGAAATGAAGAATTTACAATTATCCATTCCACTAGGAACACACAGTTCTGTATTTCAAACGGAAATATATGCTTTACTGCACTGTGCAAAAGAAAATAACAGGAGGGCTTATAAAAATAAGCGGATCTGCATAACAACAGACTGCCAAGCGTCATTAGGGAACTAGTAAACCCCAAGGGAACGTCCAAGCTGACATGGGATTGCCAAAAAGAACTGAAAGTCCTGGGAGAACGCAACGTGGGTACCAGGACATGAGGGGATAAAAGCAACAAAAAAGCCTAGCGAGACAAGGATCATCCACACCATACTTTGGACCAGAACCTGCCCTTGGAGTGACCAAAACCACAGCACGATGGCAAACCAAGGAATGGATCCGATACAAACCCGAGGAATACTTGGGGAACCTCAGTAGAATTAGACATGGAAAAAGCTTCATAAGGGGCCCATCCAGAAGAACGAAGGAAGAACTACTCCGACAAAGTAGGAAAAGACTTCGCATAACAGTAGAGTTGCTAACTGGGCACGATAACCTAGGAAGACACCCACACAAGATAGGCTCATACAATGGGGACCCAAGTTGCAGAATGTGCGACGAGGGGAAAGAAACAGCCTACCATATCCTGTGCGAATGTGAAGCATTGAATTACAGAAAACAGGCATTATTTGGGCAACCGAAAATGAGCCGTATGTGTAATGCGGCCCTAACCTTAATAAATCAACCAGCCAGTCTTGAGGTTACACAGACTTGTAGAAGAAACAAGACTAATGGGAGGATTGGTATAAAAGATAATGGGAGATTAGGAAAGAAGAAAAAGGTGCAAGTTACAGAGATAGAGGTCATTGACCGTTGGTTATTTCGGTGAACGGAATTTACACTACAAATAAAAAAATATGTGTAATTAATTATATGTAGTTAGTTTAGTTGGTTTGTATTTTTACTACCCTTTTTTAGTAAAAAAATTATAGCCAAATGGGAAAAAATATTTTAAATGTCCTTTATAAGTGATGGTGTTTTACCAAGATAGTCTCAATTTTATCAAATGGTATAAAATATAGATCTAATAGTAGGTATAAATTCAAATTAATTTTTGTTGTATATTGAACATAAATTAATAAAATAAATCAAAATTTTGGGAATAACTGCAGATAAATAGTAAAAATCGAGTACTCCTGTTAGTCCACCATCCTTGAGAAGAGCCATCACTTGTCAGTGTCACTAGTGTCAACCGTTGGATTAGTCCATTTATGGCGTCCTTTGAGACCGCCGTTAAGAAGCTGTAAGCCCAGCTGTCAATGACGTCTTGACTTGATAATAGATATATTTTATCATTTTTCTCTTTAGTGATAATTTAAATTGTTCTCCATTTTGTTATAATAGTATAATTATGAAATAATATAAATAATGCCAAAAGTACGAGACACGCCTATGCAACGCAGTAAAAGCAATCTTATGTTATGAATTTAACGTCCTTTCCCCTTCACCTTTTTAGACAAAGGTCGATGGGTTCAGCTATACGTTATTGTAACGTACATAATTTAGTACAATTGTTCGCGCCGTAAACTTCCTAGCCTGTACACCGACAGACTTAAATAATAACGTCGTTATCAACGAACTCAAGGTCTTGGTCGTAACCAACGAATTCTTGGATAGAAATAAAGTAAACAAACCTTGTTTGGAATTAATATGTTCAGGGGGGCAAGGAGGAATAGTTCTTGTAAACACACGGCACAACAACACACTAAATAAAATCACTCGGAAAAAAAAATTTTTCAATGTTTATGGCATTACCCCATAAATTAATTTTTTATAAATCGATGATTCTTTATTGTTAAAAATTAATTTTAAAGCCGGAAAACCATTTTTGTTTATTCTCTGAAGTGACAAACAGACATGACATTTACTTTAGATGCCCAATTCGATTGCTGTTGATCAAGTCAGTTTACAAAACGTGTTATTGAATAATACAACCTACTAGAAAGAGATAAAATGATATTGGAGAGCCGTACAACACCTGATTAACTATTATTTTTTATTAAGCGAATGCTTGGAACTGTCATATTAATAAATGTTTATATTTAAATCGATGTTGCCTATATTAACACAAAAACCAATATTTTAAAATAATTTTATTACATTTTCACTTATAATATCCCTAGTGCATAAATTATTACCGGAAATTTTTTTGAGGTCACGAATATTTTGAAAATTTTCTTAAAATATTCGTGACCGAAGAAAAATTTCCGGTAAGTAATTTCAGCTCGTGGGATATTCGGTAAGAAAATTTTGAACCCAGTATAAATTTCGAATAAAAATATAAATTCTACTTCAAGATTTTATGCTTAACAAAATGAAGCTTTTTTCTTAGTAAATTAAAATGCAATTTCCTAACTTTAGTTACATGTATATAACCTTTATAAATAACTTAAAGACATCTTATATTTCCATCTTTTATCAACTTTAATCTACTAATATTAGTGGAACATTATTTACTTTTGATAATTATGACTTTTAAGTACCCTACTTCAAGATTTTATGCTTAACAAAATGAAGCTTTTTTCTTAGTAAAATAAAATGCCAATTTGTAACTTTAGTTGCATAGAATCTTTATAAATAATTTAAAGGCATCTTATATTTCCATCTTTATTAACTTTAATCTACTAATATTAGTGGAACATCAGTTACTTTTGATTATTAGTCTGAAGTAAGCCCTATCTATGTCTTGTTTCGCTGATGTAAAAAGAACGTAGTAATGGCCGCTAGACTTACAAAATGTCAACTACGTAAAAAATAGATTATTAGGTACTATCTAATTATTAAAAACTGAATCGACAACAGAAAAAGTATACCTAGTGTATAGTATAAAAATGGCTTTAGACTTAACAAAATACGGATTGTGTAGTTTGTGCAAAGAATATTCAGACATTAAAAAATACCATCGTCAGCTTCCCTATTTATCAAAATGCATTGAAGATCTTAACTACGAAGAAACCACGGATGAAAAACTGTTTACAAGAATCCAAGAATATCTAGTAAAATCTTCAAGTAAATTTAAAATATAATAAATATTTTATATATTTTACTAAACATAGACATTTACAATATTCCGAGCAAATTTCAGTTTTAAGTCCTATTTATTCTCCATTAAAACGAGAAAACTTTTTGTTAGAATTTGAACATCACTTAAATTTAGTTACAAACATTTGTTATTAAATTTCTTATTTAGTATTAATGTAATAAATAATTTTTTAAACATTTGACAAATAAAATTTGCATAAATTTTTATTTTTATAAGCAAAAAATATTCACATTAATATGCTTTTTTAAGTAAAAAAATGGTAATTATTCTACATAAATAAGGCACTGTAATTCCCGCGTCATTATTTTGAATATTTTGACGTTTCAAATGTGACAGGGAAATTTCCAGTGTAATTTCGCCGGAAGTGCTAGTGGATGAATATTTCCGGAAATTTTTGTCGTTGCCATGGAGATGATTGTAAATAAAAGCTTCTGATTGGTTGGAAAGAGTAGGTTCAAAATTTTCAAGGTAATTTCCTGATTTTGGTTTTGAGATCTGGCAATTTGTTTACGTTTTTCCAAAACAAAAACAAACAGATCACTATACCAAACACCCTGCCTACAAACTGGCGTTGCGTTAATTCTAGTCCTTGAGTTCGTTGGTCGTAACCGAGGTGCCGAGGTCATCCGACTTTATATAATGCTAGTCTGGGGAATCCCGCACTATAATATTGTCAATCTATTTCAGCCATAATAAATTATTTATAACATTTCTAATATCTATTTCTTTACTTCCTTAGAGATTACATCCATTACTTTCTTTGACTTTAAGTCCAAATAGAGAATCGACATTTCATTTTGTTCGTGCTATCTAGCTCTATCAGGCTAGTAAATACTATTAAAAAATTGCTGGAATTTGTAGCTAATTAGTTGCTAAAATAAGGATTTTGTTGCTCAAGCCGATTTCGAGAAATCAAAATTACTACTGTATTGATAGAAAGATAGCAGAAATTTTTGATAAATCGTCAATTAGCTGTCGATTATAGGTATTACACGATTTTGTTGCTAATTTGTTGCTATGAATTAGCAATATCAAAATATTAAACCATTTTTTTTTTGTTTTGAAAACATGCTACCTTAAACTTAATTTTTTACCACGTTATCAACGGCTGTGATTTTGTTGCTGTGCAGGCAAGCACTCAATACTCTTATAGTGCAACCAACAAACTCGTTTCTAACGATCCACCGATATTTTTTATATTTTTCAATTTTTCCGTTACATGCAAATTTGGGTCAGCAAGTTTTCACCTCTGAATTATAATTGGGGAAAATAAAAAGCTGCTTCAACTAACTAGAACTATTCATGACCGACCCGAACTGAGGGCTTTTGAATTTGCCCAAAATATCGTTACATGGAATTTCCTATGTTTCGCTCGGCGACGCACCACCCGGTATAGGACATAAGTACAATAAATGGTACTAAAAGGTAATATTTTCTCTTATTCTGGAGCGACGATATTAAAAAATTTGTAAAATTCTCACTGGTCCATAAGATTGGCGCCATGTCCTTTATTACACGTTTTTCTATAAACCCAGTATATTAGAGAAAATAAATAATCGTGACAACAATGTACGCCACAAGTTGGTCCTAGTGTAAAATCCCAAGAAATTTAAGGCATTTGTGGGGGGTTTTTCGGTAGTTAAAAAAAAAACAACACATCGGACGAATTTAGAATTAATTTATCGTTTTATCGAAATAAATAACAAACTCAGGATAAAAACAGGCATCTTCATACTTCACCAGGACTTGGCCGTCCCCGTTGGTTGTAGTGTCGCAATCGTTTTTTGGTAAAATTAGGTTTTTTTCTCCAAGACATGTGTTTCCTATGAGAACCTTTGCCAGAATCATTACGTAATCTTCGTCTCTACAGTGGTTTTGTGTACTGTAAAAAAAAAACAATATTAACAATAGCTTACATTCCAAAATAAGCAAAGATAATACTACTACGGATAAGATGAACCATTCAATGCTATATTTTTGATACCCCTAATGGACTTTGGCTAATGCGAGCCGATGTCCATCGAGAGATTTTCGCGCTATCCTTGAACGAAAGTTAAACAGTGTTGCCGACAGGCCTTTACTATTGGCGTGATGAAAGGCGACTAAAAAAAACACAATCCGTTTAGCCGCCCGCTTTCGCTACTTCGTGTTCCGAATAAGGTACAAGCGACAGACATTGGCAATGTCGCACGGTTTGTTTCGCTGGGGCAGGGGTTACCGACTTAATTTTATTCTCATTTACGGAAGCATTGATATCTTCGAACTGATTCAAAACGCCCCTTTTAAATGAACCATCTATTCGTAGTAGTATTATCTTTGAAAATAAGGTTGGTGAAGTAGAAAAATAAATCGTTAATTCAATTAATTTTCTTGACATCCCAATTTTTAATAATATCAATAAATTTGTTATAGCAAAATAAAAGGTCATTTTTGTAATTAATGTTAACTAGTAAAATCAAAAATCCAACCAATTTTTCTTTCAGGTAATTTTTTAAAACAATAATTATTAAGAAAGGGCCTTTTTTCGTCTTTTTTAAATATAACAAAAAGTACTGGCTATATCACTTTACTTATAAAAGACCATTTGTAGAGAATTTAAAAAGCTACAAAATGGTTTTTAAAAAATCCCGATCCGACCATTTTTCATCGAGAAAAGCCGGAAAAACGCTTAAAACAGACCATTTTTCAAAAATTCGTATCTTTGTTAATTCTTAATATTAAGAGCTGATTTTTTGAGAAATGATAGTCAATAACATATACTTTGAGCTGCCGAAAGATAAAAAT
Organism: Listronotus oregonensis; assembly: GCA_019359885.1. Lineage (NCBI taxonomy): Eukaryota > Metazoa > Arthropoda > Insecta > Coleoptera > Curculionidae > Listronotus > Listronotus oregonensis. Next base: position 81,790 of record JAHBCN010002101.1, read on the forward strand.
TGTCGCATTAATAGTTTTTATTCAATCGCACTTATCTTGCAAGTGCCGTGAATATTAGGCAAATGGTCCGATTTGAGTTTTTAAAACGTTTTTTTAAAGTTGAGATTAAAAGCTACAAATTGTATATCTCACCTTTTCATAAAAGTTTGGGGAAGATTGGTAAAAATGCTCGTGAACCTAGCGCGTCTAGCGAAAATTCCGTCGAGCTCCCAATGCAAGCAGCCCCTCGCTTCTCCTTCGCTGCTGGGTGCCCCTCCACGTCTCGATCGCGAATTTTCGCTCGACGCGCTAGGTTCACGGTTCACAAGCATTATTAACAATGTTCTCCAAACTTATATGAAAATGTGAGATATAATTTTGTAGCTTTTAATCTCAACTTTAAAAAGCCGTTTTAAAAATTAAAATCGGACCATTTGCCTAATATTCACGGCGCTTGCAAGATAAGGGCCTAATTTGTTTATAGTGCGATTGAATAAAAACTATTAATGCGACAATTTTCATCTTTCGGCATCAAGATATGTTATTGATATCGTTTCCCAAAAATCAGCCCTATTATTAAAAATTAAGGAGTACGAATTTTTGAAAAAAGGTCTGTTTTAAGCGTATTTCCGGCTTTTCTCGGTAAAAAATGGTCGGATCGGGATTTTTCAAAAACCATTTTGTAGGATTTTAAATTCTCTACAAACAGTCTTTTATGAGTAAAGTTATATAGCCAGTACTTTTTGTTATATTAAAAAAAAAAAACGAAAAAAGGCGGTTTTTTTAAATAATTATTATTGTTTAAAAAAATTACCCAAAAAATTTGTTGAATTTTTGATTTTAGTAATCTACAGGTTACTCCGGAAGTCATGGCGCAGTCAGATATCTGTTAACAATAATTACAAAAAAAATATCTAATGATTGGATTACATATGGCCGAGTGATGATCGCGTTGTTAAAGTTAGCAATGGAATTAAAAATTGTTAAATTTACAAAGAGTGAAAATGGAAAAAACTTGACAACGCAGCACATTTTTAAACATTTCATGGTAACTAAATAACAAGAAATAGATAAAGCATAAAAAGATTTAAACAATAACAATTACCTTGCACAGAATATAAAAAAATAACTTCGACACTTCAACAAAGTAATTTTATATAATTTCTTAAAAAACAAGCAGTGCGATAGATAACTCAAGGACCAATACTGCAGAAGTTCTTAAATTTGGGTTTTTAACAGGTTTTTTTAATATAATTTATGTCTACTACATTTTATTGATACATTCAAGTAGGTACAGTTACGGCCATAAAATTTCGGGTAACGATTTTACGTGTTGTAAAACAGCCTTCAGTTACCAGCTTACCTTTACTTTTGACACTAATTTGAAATTTATCATTGTCCAAAAAATATATCAAGTTCTTCGAAACATGCCACGCATATCAGTAGCAAAAAAGTTCAAGTTGTTACATTGCTGGAGGAGGGCTACTCAGAAAAATCTGTTGCGGAGGGGCGGAGGCCAAAGAGTTGGGTTTCATGATATCAAACAAAATTTCTATATAGAAATTCCCGAAGAAAGGAAGGTGGGGTCGTCCACATATAAACCCGAGGAACAAAACGAAAACTTGATAGCTGCGTTCGAAGAAATCCCAAAAACCCTCTTCGAAAACTAGAAAAAATTTTTCCCTGGCTGGGCAAACACCCGGCCTGCATCAAAAAATTTTTGGGATTTGTCCTAAACAAAAAAAACCCAACACAGGCAAATAACAAAAAAGGGGTTGGATTTTGCCTAAAATACCACGGAAATACGTTTCGGGGAAAAGGGGTTTTTAGTGATGAAAATTTTTCCAGTCATTTTTTAATGGAAGTATGCAAAAAGCCCCCCCAAATTCAAGATTTGAAGAGATATACACCAAAAGAAAAAAACAGAGTGGAGGTTTTCGGTCAGGGGTATCGGCGCAGGAGGGGTGGGCGTTTGCCATCATATCCAGGGCAGACTTAACCCAATTCTTATCAAGAAATACTCAAAATATCATCTGCCAGCGACCTATAATGCAGGAATGATTTTTTTATCAGCCGACAACTGTCCGGCCCATACAGCCAAGGGTCACCGACTGGTAAAGAAAAAACCCAGGTTGAATCTTTCCTGGCCATCGCGAAGTCCGACGTCAACCCGATGGAAAATTTTGGGGACGATGAAAAAATCCAGTCAACATTTCGCCCGCAAATGAAAAAGTTAGGGCACAAATTCAAGAGGCGTGGAATATTTTGATAAAGGTTACATAGAACATTGTTGTTTCGATTCCAAAAGATTGGCCTTGGTGATCGAAAAAAAATTATAATTTTTTTATATTTTTTTGTTGATATTCAATTTTTTTTAGTTTTCTGTATTTAAGGAATTTCGCTTACTTCAAGTCTTTTTTTTTTTTTCAGCAAAAAAATTATATTAAAAGGCCTGTAAGGACTGTTACTTCAAATATATAATTTATAAAAAGCCTGGTTTACAAAAAATAAATGTTTTTAAATTGTAAAATTTTGGAAATTTTAGGGCGAAACTGTACATCTACAGTAATATTCGCTCTATTTTCATAGAAAATTAATGTTTTAATTTAATACATATTAGTAAAAGTATTTATTTACAAGAATTTTATTACTTACTGCTTTTTAATATCCATCTATTTTTTTTAACGAAAGAACTCACATAATTTCAAGAAATAACTTAACTATTACTACTAAAAATTAACCTCTTTCCCAAGTAACTGCCTGTCCAAAGCTATAACATGCGGTACTAAAAAAACCGTTAGAAACCCGATGTGGCATAGGTTCGATTCCCCCAAAGCCCTTTTGTCAAATTAGTAAAACGCATTTGGGTAAAATTGATAAAATTTTTGATCTAAGGAAAGATGTTCTTGGTTTTAGAAACAGCGCATATATACATATGAATAATTCTTACCCAAATTCTTTTTTAAACCCGTTAATTTGAATAACCAGATTTGACTTTTTATTCTTTCCTCATATTTCGGCACGGCCCCTGTCCAAAAATGTTGTGAATAAATCCGCTGGAGCTGACAGGGCCGGGCTGGAATTAATTTAATCAAATTATAAATTAAATGATATCGAACTTGAATGGAATTGGTAAAAAAAAAAACCTAGGAAAGTAATTAAGAATGATATTTTTTAACATAATTGGATAGCTGGTAGGCAGGTAGGGTTTAAAAAGGTGGAAAAAATTTTTAAAAAGATGTATTTGAAAAATTTTAAAAACCGGTTCACCGTCCTCATAAAACCATTAAAACTCCTACCCCAAAAAAAAAAAAATGTTGTGTTGAAGAACATGAACGAATATACATAATTGATTTATTATTCTTGTAGCCATTTCAATAAATAAAAATCATGTTAAAAAAATTTATTTTAAGTATATTTAAAAAATATATAATATGGGCAAGTGACAAGAAAATAAAATTTTTAGTACATATCGAGGTCATAGAAATTTAAATAATAGGCCACTATTTCGTGGGGAAAAAAAAAAAGTAATGAATTTTTTTGACTCACTGACAAAACCAAGCAAGCCGAGAATGAAAATTACAGACAGTATAAGATTTAAAAATGTAAATAGCCCATTATCACACATATAAAGAATCACCATCCCGTAAATAGTAAAATCAAAAAATAAAGTCATAAAATAATTTAGGCCCACGTACACACAAGACATAGAGGAAACAAATTTTACCTTAAGAGTTTCAAAGTAACCCGAAGTTTCAAGGAAAGTTAAATTATTTAAATAACTACCTAGAAAAAGAAATGAAAACCTAACATTTCTGAACCACTGGATATAAATTACACAATGGTAAAACCCTGTTTTGACAGACTGAATACTGATTCAGGATCTAGTTGATTCCAAAATTTGGTTATATTACCTTCACAAAAAAAAAGGCCATAAATGCTCAAGAATATTAAGTTTTTTGTGATTTTTTTTTTTTTGGGTGAAAAAAAATCTTTGTTTAAAATTTTTAAAATGTAAAATATTCTTGTTCTGGGAAACAAAGATGCAAAAAAGTTTTAGGGGAAATTTTTACAAGGATGTTAAAGGAGTTCTAAAAAGTTTTCCTTTTTTTGTGCCAAATTTGGCAAAAAGGCAAAATCTTTAAAAAGGCGGACAAATAGACTTTTGCGGGATTCAAAAACTCAAAGAAAGTTTGATCTGGAGACCTAAGGTTGCCAAACACACCCTTTGCAGCATTCTGGTATGCTCTAAAATGTGTATAAAAGCTAAAATATCCTAAAGCTGGATTGGCTTTCTTGTAACTTTTGCAGACAAAACAACGCACAACCATGGTTTTTAAAAACGAAACATGAAAACACTAGTCACCTATTGACAAATTAATTGTCAAAAAATCCAACACACTTAAACAAATCACTTGAAATCACCGAAAAATAACAACGCTTCCAACCTCCAAACAATTCAATACACCAGCTGACCTGACGATCAAAAATAAATAAAAAAACCGATAGACCAGCCCTGACTGGTTCGTTCACTTTCTGATTCAATCAGGTGCGGCATCTGTTCATCTCTCTCTGTTGTGGTAAAACTGTCGTAACAGAAAAAGACAAAAGGAGACCGGATTGGTTATTATAAATAAAAGAAATCATCCTCATATCACTTGGCAGGTTGAGCATGCCCAGAATATGAGGAAAGTGTTGGTTGAATTCTATGGCTTCAAAACAGGTGGAGAGTTAAATAACTGATACGTTGTACGGTATAAACTGTGTTCTTACATGCACGCTAGATGAGATCGGGTTTGAAGTAGCTCAAGAGCGTATTGTTCGATTTTAATATTAATTGCCCTTTTTCAGTTTTACACTCTAGAGTGCGTTTAAGGTTTTTTTACCAGGGTAATAAACCTAACAAGGAGTGCTCGATCCCATTTAAGCCCATATAAACCAATTTAAATGTCAATTCGTATTTGTGACGTAATCTTTTGCCTGTTTGTTTTGTTTACAAGTAATATAAAGTCTTAATTTTTAAAAAATATTATACATTACAGTTCTAATAGTAAGTGCATATCCAAAATAGTTTTTAAAAGTTGAATATTTAACAAAAATTAATAAAATAAATCTGCTTCTGGGCAAAATGGGCAAACGGTGACGTCCAAACATAACCTATTTGGGACAAATAGGTAAAATCGAGCACTCCTTGTTAAGTTTACTACCCTTGGGTTTCGACAAAGGCCTTGCGTTGGATCGGACCTATACCATATCGGGTCTCTAACGATTTTTTTAGGACCGCATGTTATAGCTTTGAACAGGCATTAACTTAGAAAAAAGGTTAATTTTTAGTAGTAATAGTTTGGTTATTATATGAAATTATTTTGTATTAAAAAGAATAGATAGGTTTAAAGAGCAGTAAGAAATAAAATTCTTGTAAATAAATAGGTTTACTAGTATGTATTAAATTAAAACAATAATTTTCTAGGCAAATAACGCAAATATTTTGTCTCTCTAAATGTACATAGTGATGAGCGAGACCGGTCTTGGTCTTGCGGTCTTGGTCTTGGTCTTGCAGCAAGACCAAGACCAAGACTGCCTTTTCGCTTGCAAGGCCAAGACCAAGACCAGGGTATGCAAGACCAAGACCAAGACCAAGGAGTGCAAGACTACGCAAGACCAAGACCGACCTGCAAGACTCTTGCACTTATGCGATTTTTTTTAAATATTATAAATTTCATTTTTTATACTCAATATATAGAGGTATTTTATACAGACATGACAAAAAAATTGTCGGGAACTGCTAAAAAGGCGATTATTTAATAAGTAACAGTTTTTTTCAATAAAATAATAATCAAATCGTTTACTTTTTTCTCTTATACAGTTCTCTAACAAGGATAACAAGTAAATTCAATAACATGTTTTAAAAATATTGAGATGGTGCCGAAAATTACTTTCATATTCCTAATGTTAAATTAGCTATCTAGTAATGCCTTTACAGGGTAAATAAAAAATTTCCAAAATCCAGAAATACATTATTTTTGTTCCACACTGTAAGAAGCGGCATCATAAGATTACTTCTTAAAACTAAGATATAAATGTGAAAGTGATGGATTAACAAAAAAAATGTCATGTCATATAGAAGTTCTTTTTAGATTAATGAATTTTAAATATTATTTCCGGTTTAGATGGAAAAGCCAAAACAATGTCAAAAGAATGATGACGTTATTTTTGTCAAAACCGAAAATGATATTTAAAAACCATTTACGTCGACATTGTTCCTATATGACAGTTCAACAATTTAGTATAATATACAGAGTGGCGATTTTTTATTTAATTGGATTTTTCGCCATTAATTTTTTATTTTAGGTTAAAGGTTAACGTATTTTTACAAACTTTGTACGGCAAATGTTTGACTAATTTGAAGATAAAAAGTTCATATAAACTGAAAAGTTCCTTGAATAACCTTTTTTAAAATCAGAAACCTGTGTTTCATATCAGAATCTTTCTAACGGAAATTTCACGTCACATCTAGTTAGCTATGAAGTCTTTTTTGTCTGCTTACACACTACACCGTTTTGTATTTGCTTTAATTTAATATGGTTTTTCAAAGAAAATTTAAATCATTCTTTTTACTAAAATGTTTCTATATGTCACTAAATGTATAAAAGCAGGTTGTGTCTCAATTCAACTGAAATCGGAACACAATAAATAAATAAACCCCTACATTTAAAATTGCATTTTAATCAAATAATTCAAATGTACGTTTAAGGTTAAAGTTGGTAAATTTTCAAATTTTAAAGTAAAAATTATAGTCTTTGTCTTTTAAATTTTTTTTTAAGTACTAAAAATATATTTTATTTAAGATTGCTTAGTTTAAATAATTACTACCAAAAAAAAGCAAGACCAAAACAAGACCGGGGGTAGACCAAGACCAAGAACAAGACCTTCTTTGGCTTGCAAGACCAAGACCAAGACTAGCCCGGTCTTGGTCTTGGTCTTGCTTTGCTCATCGCTAAATGTACAGAAACGGCCATTAAATCTTGGGCAATTGTTTTTCCCTTTCGTAAAATAGGCTTATGCTACCTTCTACTGAATATAAATACCTGTTGAAAAACCTAAAAAAGAAACAGGTGTCCGTTGTCAGTGGCTAAAAATATTTTTTAAAATGCCAAACTTAACTTAGAAAGGTTGGCCAGAAAGGAATGTGGCGAAAGAGCTTAACATCCCAAAGAGTAGTATTTATTTAAAAAAATGGCAGGTAACACACACCTTTGAGCGAAGAGCTGGAAGAGTCGCCCCAAACTATGGAATCATAGTTAACTTAGTTAATTTTTTGAGAAACCAACCATCCCAGCATTGGTTAGAACGGTACGGCGAAGAATAAGGCAACCTTAAAACTGTTTTTAACAAATGCAAATAAAGAACAACGCGTTGGATTTGCTCTACAATTTTACTTGGAACCTCCGATTTTTTGGGAAAATATAATATTTACCCATAAAAAAGTGTTTTAGTCGTGTTACAATGGGTTACTTAAGGTATACAGGCCTCAAGGAACACGATTTGATGAAAAATATACCCAAAAGGACAGAAGTAGTGGGCGATTTTCGGTAAATGTTTGGGGGTGGCTGAGTGGACAAGGACTTGGTGTATGTTATTTAATCGAAGGAAGGTTCACTGCGGAGGTATATATAGATCTACTACAGAATATCATGCTTCCTTCTGTACTGGATCGATTTCCGGACAGAAATTTTATCTTTCAGCAAGATAAGTGTCCGGCAATGTCGAAAAATGGATGGAAGATAGTGATGAGCGAGACCGGTCTTGGTCTTGCGGTCTTGGTCTTGGTCTTGCAGCAAGACCAAGACCAAGACCGGGGTATGCAAGACCAAGACCGAGGGGTGCAAGACTACGCAAGACCAAGACCGACCTGCAAGACTCTTGCACTTTTGTCACTTTTTTTTAAATTATAATATTCAATTTTATATTTAATATCAGAGGTATTAGACATGACAAAAAATGTGTCGAGAACTGCCTAAAAAGGCGATTATTTTATGAGTAACAGGTTTTTTTAATAAAATAATAATTAAATCGATCACTTCGTTTTTTAATAAAATTATCCAAAAACGATAACTAGTAGATTCAGTAACATGTTTCAAAAATAATAAGATTGTGACTCAATGGTCCGACAAAGCTCGATATCTCCAAAACCGTTTACGACAGAGAAAAACTAAGAGTATAAAAGTTATAGAAGCTGAAAATTACTTACCTATTTCTAATGTTTTTTTTTTTAATTAGGTATCTAGGGATGCCACTTACTGGATCAAAAATTTCCAAAATCTAGGAAAACATTATTTTTGTGCCACAGTGTAAGAAGTGGCATCATTAGGTTGCTCCTTTAAACTAAGATATAAATGTAAAAGTGATGGTTTAATAAAAAATATATTTGTCATTTTATGTAGGAATACTTTTTTAATTTTTAACAATTTTAAATTTCACTTCCGGTTTAGACGGAAAAGTCAAAACAATGCCAAAAGTATGACGTCATTTTTGTCAAAACCGAAAATGATATAAAAAAAACAATCTACGTCGACATTGTACCTATATGACAGTTCAAGAATTTCCAGCATAATATACAGGGAAGCAATTTTTTTAAATGAATTTTTTGCTATAATTTTTCAATTTTAGGTTAAAAGCTAAAAATAAGGAAGTTTTCTTTAGTGGTAGTGGATTTTTTGGAAAATTCTAAAATAGAAAATAATTTTACATTTTACGCCCTTTTTTCTATAATTTCTGTATATTATGAACAGTTTCGGATATATCGATCTTTGTCGCACTATCGAGCCACCTTGTATATGCAGAATGTTTATAAGGTATTTGTACAAACTTTGTACGGCAAATGTTTGACTAATTTGAACATAGAAAGTTTATTTGAACTGAAAAGCTTCCTAAATACCTTTTTTTTTAATTAGAAATCAATGTTTACATATCAGAATTAGTTTCATGGAAATTTCACATCTGGTTGAAATTAAAAGTTTTTTTTTCTGCCCTCAGAGTACTCAGTATTGTAATTCTATATGCTTCTTCAAAAAAAAAATTAAATATTTCCTATCACTAAAATGAAGCGCTATAAATAAATAAACCCCTACATTTAAAATATCCTTTTTAATCAAATAATTTAAATGTACATGAAAGGTTAAAATTGGTATATTTTAAAATTTTAAAGCAAAAAATATAGTCTCCTCTCTTTATTTATTTGTAAGTATTAAAAAATATATTTTATTTAAGATTGCTTAGTTTAAATTATAACTACCAAAAAAAAAGCAAGACCAGCAAGATTCTTGCAGCAAGACCAAGACCAAGACCAAGACCGGGTGGTGCAAGACCAAGACCAAGACCTTCTTTGGGCTTGCAAGACCAAGACCAAGACCAGACTTGCAAGACCAAGACCAACACTAGCCCGGTCTTGGTCTTGGTCTTGCTTTGCTCATCACTAATGGAAGAGCAGCGTATCAGGGTTTTACTGCGACCCGTACGTAGTGCGGATTAAAATGTTAGGGAAAATGTTTGGGGCTTACTAGTTTAAAAAATAAATAGGGAAAATGAGTTTAGGCCGCAAAATGTAAACGAACTTAAGAATAAAATTTTAGAGGCGTGGAATGAGTTACGAGGAAATCCGGACGCCCAGGCTTTGGTGCATTCGATGCATCAAAGGCTAAACTCTGTCTTAGAAAAAAAACAGGGCCGCAATAAAATATTAAATTTGTTTGAAAGGATATTTTGATATTTAAGTTTGTTTGAATTTATTAAATTGGTAATTAATTTATTAATTTGTTAGTTTTTATAAACTATGAATATTTTCTTTTACCTTTTGCTTTATTTATAGTAATTAAAAGTAACACCAGGTAAAAAGGAGCGATTTACAAAAATTTGACAGAAAAGTCAAAATTTGACACATTTTTTGCCCAAGTTTTAATGGCCGTCACTGTACCTACCTGAACGTATCAATAAAATGTGGTAGGCATAAATTATACTAAAGAACCTGTTAAAAACCCAAATTTAAAGAAATTCACAGTATTGGTCATTTGTGCTATCTATCTTACTATTTTTAAAGAAAAGGTTTTTTTGGGGCGCTTATCACGAATCTGAAAACTTTTTTTGGGCGGAAACGTTTCGGTTTTAAGATATTCATCATCAAACTTGAAAATCAAACTAACCTCATTTACACTAATCCTCCTTATTTTTTTACAGAATTCTTGATTTTTACACTAAATTGGAACACAATAGTTTACAAACACCTTTCAAAAACTTGTTTTTATATTTATTTTATACTTATTTTTCATTTAATTGTAAACATTCATTTTCGAACGCCCCAACCATGTATACAATAGGGAATTTTTAAGCAAACATGTCTGCAGTGTTTGAAAGTCATACTTGGCAATTTAATGGAAAAAAGGTGTAAAATATACATAAAAAAGTTTTTAAAGGTGTTTATAAAATATTGTGTGCCACTTTAGTCTAAAAATCAAGAATTGTGTACAAAAAGAAGGGGGAATATAGAATAAATAAGGTTAGTTTAATTTTCAAGTTTGATGATGAATATTCCTAAAAAGGAAACGTTTCCGCCAGATTCGATAAGCGCCCCAAAAACCCCGTATACCAAATTTCGTTAAAATCGGCGTTGCGGCCACTTTCTGCATAATTACCAAAGAAAATATATAAAATTACATTTTTGGGGTGCCGCACTAATTTTTTATATTCTGCAAGGTAATTATTGTTTATTTTTTAATATGTTTATTTGATTTTAAATGCAAAATCCTGAATTAAATTATTTTTTTACATTTTTTTCATTTTTACCCCTTTGTTAAATCTAACCCATTGTTAAGTCCATTGCTAACTTAAACAACGCAATCATCACTCGGTTGATAAACTTGCAATATGTAAATGTAAAAATACGATTTATGAATTAGTTTAGAAACTAACAAGACCCAAAAAGGAATAATAGTCTAGTGAACAAGTTAAAAACGTGTTTATTCGAGATAAAGCTTCGTATTTTACGGTTTATCGGTTTATCAGCACTCAAAAAATTGCAAAAGTTATAAACAAATTAAGTTAAAACGTTTCGTTTATTTTGTTTTTTAAACACCCTGTATACTGTTAATGCTATTTTCCTTACCTGTAGTGACTGGCATAATAAGGATTATTGGCAAATGAGATTCCGAAGCCAAATTTACCATTCTTTACCATTCTCCAGTCAAAGTTGTATCTCAAGATGCTGTCCAAAGGTTCCATCTTGGTGCCATGATATAAATATCTTTCCTTCACTTGTTTTCCACAAAGTTTTTTTTCAGTTCAAATTGAGCCATTAGGTACGGGTTCCAAATATGTTCGACTTTATTTATTTTAAATTCCTTATTAAATTTTGCGTTTAAAAATTTGGACTTTACGAACTTGTACTGTTTGGAATCACCTGCCAATATATTTCGGGTATACGGAGTCTGTGAATTTATGGGTTTGGTAAAATTTAGATTTCTAAGGATGTTTTCAATTATTTCAGTATTTTTGAGAATTCTGTTTTGATCCCTTAAACTTTTTTTCTGTTTTTGGTCTTCCTGTTTTTTTCTTCTTTCTTCCTTCATAATTTGGCTTATTGAAGGTGGGCCTATTTGTTGTTCAGCATGATTATTTCTTGTACTTCCTGATTCATTTATCGCCAACCTATTAATTCCAAGCCCTTGCCCTAATTGTTTAAAATTTCCATCAATTTCATCGTTTTGCCTTGTAAATCCTTTTCGTCCATCATCAGTATTTATTTCTATCATATCTGACACTCGCATGTTTGTATTTTCTTCATTAGGACCTGCTGAGTCTTCATAATGTGTCTCTGTATTTTTATTATTTCTTTTTCCAAAGCACTGACCCATTTTTTCAACGCTCTTTTTTTCAGTTATTAAACACTACTGTAACTGCACATGTATATAATACTGTTTGGTTTGCGATAAATAATCTATTTATATGGTTTTTCAGGAAATAAAAGACGTTATCTTGTAACTGCACATGTATATAATATAATATAATACTGTTTGGTTTGCGATAAATAATTTATTTATATGGTTTTTCTGGAAATCACAGACGTTATCTTTAATATAAATTACCGTTTTTTATCGGGTGTATACTAGTTCGCTCCGATGGTCAGAATATCACTCATTTGAATAAAAAGGTCGGGGGCGAGTTCGCTTCGGGTTAAAAATTCTTAGAAGTAATTTATTTTACATTTAATGTACAAAAAGCAAATTATGGATCTTTTCTACCGCATTTTTACGTCTGATATATAATTGGGGAAAATAAAAAGCCGCTTTGCTAACCAGAACTAACCATGACCGACTAGAACTTAGGGCTTTTGAATTTGTCTAAATTATCCCTACATAGAAGTTAACAAAATTTTTATAATTTTTAATATGTTAGAAGTTATATTTTTTTAAAATGTATAATTATTTATTCCCCAAGTTTTTTCTAATACGTTGTTAAAATTTTGTTTATAACTTCTACAAATAATTTAGATAAATTCAAAAGACCTAACTTCTAGTCGGTCTTGGTAGTTCTGGTTAGCAAAGGCTATTTATTTTCCCCAATTATATTTCAGACGTATTAAAAAAGACCCTAAATATTACATTAAAATGTAATTTTTCCCTGCATAATAAAGCGTTTCATGTAAAATGTAAATTTTATAGGTTTATGCCAAAATAAAAAAATCTTGATTATTATAAAGGCGTGTACTTAATGCTATTACACTATCTTAAGGGAGCGAATTCTGGAGCGATTTAGCAAATGGAATGGGTACCTGTCTGCGGGAGCGAATTAGTGTGCACCGTTTTTATCTGGTGATCGATAAACACTCATATTGTCATTTCGTTACTTTTGCAACAATAAGGGAACAAAGAAATATATATTTTTTAGAGAAATTATCAAAAAAATATACTTTTAAAGGTTATTTCGTTTTTTGGGAATGTCCAACGTCCCCTTCAGGGCCCCAAAGAGATGGAAATCACATGGTTACAAATCTGAACTATATGATGGATGTGGAAGACCCTCCCGATGCGTTTTTTAAAGACATTTGTAGTGATTTTGGCGGTGCTCTATCCTTTTTGAACGATTACAGATTTAATTTCTGAGTAAGCGAGTCTAAATAATAGGCTGAAGCCACCAATAACCTTTGCTTGTTTCGCTTTTTTGAAGTGGCGCCACTCTAGACTTGATCATTTTTATTCTGGAGTAAAGTGGTGATCCCTGGTTTCCTCGCAGGTGGGTATGGAATTTAAAACCCCATCACCTTTATTTTGGTTATCGCCTGGGAAGTTCAATAGAGAATTCAACTTGTGGTTGTTTAATTCCATAGTCAGCAAGCACAGAGTAATGCAGATATCTCCTTCACTAAGTGCCTCTGAAACATAGTGCTCCTTCTTTACATATGAGCTGATAAGTTTTGCAGATATTGGGGTAAGTTTTAAGAATAACCTTAACTGGGATAATCACATTACATCCATAGCCTCAGCAGCTTCAAAAAAGCTTGGATTCCTTTTTTGAGTCAGAAAGTATTCCTCTTCTTCCAATCTATATACTTATGTATCAGTCCCTCTTTAGAATATTGTTGTCATGCCTGAGAAGTGGCGTGTCTCACAGCTCTAAGCATTCTCGATTCCACTCAAAGAACAGCCTGTTCGTCTTGTTAATGCTCAAACTCAAACTCAAAAAATGCTTTATTGTCTGAAGATGGTAAACAATCTTATTGACAAAGCTGGAAAAAAAATCTTTTACTAGCATTTAATAAATAAACATGTGTAAAAGGCTAACAGAAATAAAATATCACAAATAAAATCGCATACAAAAAATAAACATGTTAAGTTATTTACAAATGTTATAAAATAAAATAAAATAGTGGCCTGTCATTCATTAAACATTAAAAATTAAAATGAAACATAACATATAACAATAATAATCATTTAAATAAATAATATATGTAGTCAGAATAAGTTAGTTAAAACGGCAAGTCGACTTTCCACTATTATTAAAACATTAAACTAAAAATCACAGTCCTTAAATATTGTTAAAATTGTCCCTAAAAAAAAACAGTCAGAACAAATAGAAACAGTTAAAACCACACATTGGCTTGTGACTATTGTTTAAAGGCCGAAAATCACAATACTCAGATAGTGTTAAAATTGCTCGTCAATATATTCCCCGAACATCATAATAGGCTCTCGCAACAAGCAACTTCCCAACTTCACGCTTAAATATTCTACCACTTAGATCTTTCTCACTCGAGCAGGCAAATGATTAGTTTTTGCCCGTTAAAGGCGATCGAGTCATGAACCCGAGAAGATCTTGGGATGGGCAGTAAAATGTATGTTTGCCTTGTATTGTGGTGGCCAGATTCCTTCCTTTTCCCTATATTTTTTGTGTAGAGAGATACAGTTTCAAGGATAAATAAAGACGGTAGGCCCAAAAAATTGCTTGATATAAAAAAAGGTTTGCACGAGTCTCGGGGCTGGCTTTATGCTATATACCCGAGTGCCCTTTTTTTTAGTTCAAATACTGTATGCATTAGCTGTTTAGCGCAAGAACCCCAGGGAAAAATATGCCTAACGTAAATGGGGTTCTATTAATGCAAAATATGCTAGTCTTGATACATTTTTATCTAAGTTATTTGAAATTATCCTCAGAGCAAAACAATTTTTAGGACAACTTTTTATTAAGGTGTTTAATATGGTTTTTAATTTAAACTTATAATCAATGAACAATCCTAGAAATTTGTTTTAGTTGAATAATTTAGTTAGTGTTGTCTAAATACACAGGATATACATTACATTTAAAATACATAACATTTTTTGAAATATTAAAGCACAATTTGTTTGAATCACAAACCCCATTTTCCCAAAAAAACCCCGGTTTTCCCTTGCCCATTTTTCACCCCTCCACAAAATAGTTTCGACATCTGCAAATAACGTAAATTGCCCCGAAATCGGTAGCTTTGCTATGCCGTTGATATAGAGCAAGAACATAATTGGGCCCCAAAACTGACCCCTGAGGCACACCACACTTTAATATCTCTCGACCAGATACTGAATTTTTATAAGAGACAGACTGTACTCTATTATTCAGATAAGATTCAAACCACCTCAAACTGCTTCCCCTGAATCCATAGGCATCCAGCTTGTGCAGCAGTATCTTGTGATTCACGCAGTCAAACGCTTTTGTCAAATCACAAAACACCGCTGCTAAAACGTCCTGATCATTCATCTCAAGATAAAGTTTCTCCAGAAAATCAAAAATAGCATCACTGGTTGAGTTCGCTTCCAAAGAAACAACTGGAAATTTTCCTTCTCGGGCTGGAGGGAATCTGTCGCTTTTTTAGTATTTTCACGCCTCCTGCTGTTTTATAGAAACCTGTTCCCGTCTTTTCATGTAAAGAACACACCCTAGAAAAATTGTGCGCTATTTTCGGGATACCCCGTATTTAGCCTGGTTACATGAATTTATTTACCGTTTTTAATATGAAAAAAAATTTTCCAAATAGTTAACTAAAATTGAAATTTGTGCAATTTGCTTATTTATAAGTATTTTGCAGAGCTGGGACGGATCCTTTAAAAAAGGAATCGAATTACGGATCCCCCTTTCAAAGGAATCGAATTACCCATACGAAACACAATTCCTTTTTTAAGAAAAACAGAATCAAATCCAGGGAATCGATTCCTATTTATCCGATCACAAATCCGGATCATCATTAGTTTTTATACTTACAAATGGTAGGTAGGTAGGTTTAAAGTGAGTGGACTTTTTACGCCCCCCACTGCGACCGCTCGGTCTATGTGGCTCACCCCTTTTTTTTATATTTCTCCCAAGGATCGGACTTAATGAATCCGATACCGGATTGGGAGAGAGTTCTTAAATCTCCTCTTACTCGTGTCGCTCCGACAGAGCACAATTGTTCTGATGTGTCTGGTGTCCCTGTCTCCTGGAGGGGTATGACGAGAGAATTAGATCCGTCATGCCCTCTTCCCCCGGTCTAGGACGGGTAGTTACCAGGTCCTTGTTTAGGAACAGATGTTTTTTCTAAGGCCGCATCTCCGGCCTTACCCTATGAAAACGGTCCTATCCCCCTGTTTAAAGCCAGGGAACCCTTTTTCCTATAAAAGCGGTTCTGTCCGCCTTCT
This sequence comes from Listronotus oregonensis, assembly GCA_019359885.1. Classification (NCBI taxonomy): domain Eukaryota; kingdom Metazoa; phylum Arthropoda; class Insecta; order Coleoptera; family Curculionidae; genus Listronotus; species Listronotus oregonensis. Next base: position 97,962 of record JAHBCN010002101.1, read on the forward strand.
GTTTGGATTCCTAAGCACCTGTTTGTTCGGGATGGATTAGCCTTCCCCCGGGCGCGGTGACTCGGGGGGCACCTCGAAAGGGATTCACCCGTTTCGGTCGGCCCCCTTGTCTGCTTGTGACCTGAGTGGCACCTCTCGAAACGGATCTATCCGTTTCGGTCAGCGCACCTTGTCACTTTTTTCCTATGAAAGCGGTTCTGTACGTTTTCTGTTTGGACCCGGGGAAATAATAGTCCACCACGGCAGAGCCCCGCATTACCGCAGTAAGGCTAGATACCTGAGAGGTCGCCTGTATCTCAGAGGCACGTTGGAGACACCTGCTTAAGGCACAGGATGTCTGTCATCGGCACGGTATGCTAACACCTTGAGTTAAGCCTGTGTTCATCTTAGCTTCGATCCCCCATACGGTGGCAACAAGAGTTTCCGATAACCAGAACCCCTAGCGCATGTTTCAAAAGATCCTACTGGGCCCAACCACGACGACGACGTGTAAACACAGAGTTGGGTACAAATGGTAACTACAATGCGAATGATACTACATACTCCAGATGATAAATCAAGCGTCATAGATTTTAGCACGGGGCCCGAGCCGCGAAATATAATTTTGGCCTCATTTTAAAATGCTGTAACTCTTGGCCAAATTAGTTTTTGGTAAATATTTTATAAATGTGAGTATGTTATTTCTAAGATCAACATGAAACCACCCTTAAATGAAACATTTTTTTTAAACTGAATTCCAAACTTTTTTCCTTTTTTAAAGGATTCTTGGGAAAAAAAATTTTTGGAAAAACAATTTTGGTGTGTTTTCTAATTTAGCCTGACGAACAAACCCGGGGGGAATATTATTTTAGAGCCCCCCCCAAAAACCCCAAAATTTGAGTTATAACCCGGCTAAAACTAGACCTTTGAGCAACAGAAGAATACGCAATTAAAGACTTTATGTCTCTTGACGAATACAAATTAAAGAAACAATTAACCTGCCTAGTGAGCGATCTCCTTAATCTCGGGGAATTTGGTTTGGATACCCCTGGATCCAAGACTGAAATGGAGCCGGCGCAGGAATACATGGTAGACCCCTAGGTTTAATGCTTATGCTTCCCCGGGGAAATATGCCACTGTTTTCCAGCGGAAATATATGCCTTGAACTTTTTTTGCGAGAGAACTTGAGAAAAGGGATATAAGGGCAGGGACATAAAAATCTTCTGATAGTCAAGCGGCCATAAAAGCTTTTGGATCTCAACAAGCAACTTAAGGTTGGTTTGGGGAATGTCTGAAGCCCCTAAACCGGTAACCACAACAAAGTTCCTTTCCTGGGTGCCAGGACACAGGGGGGAAACAGGGCAATGAAAATGCAGACTCCTGGCCGGGAGGCCCCACAATGTTTGGGGTCCTGAACCCGTTTTTGAATACCAAAATCGGTTGTGGCTACAATCGGTGGATTCAAACACAACATCAGTCATACGGAACCACATTCCAAGGCAAAAAAACACTAAATCAATGTTGGACTCACCATCGAAAGCATTGACAAGGAAACTAAACTAAATAGGAATC